>JARSSU010022759.1:0-58118 GCA_029619165.1 Eurosta solidaginis
TGAGAATGCCATTAAGTCTGCTGTCATTGTTAAGTCTAAATTTGTTGCTTATCCATTGATCAACAAACATAATAGCGTAACAAATTTGCTACAAATTTAGACTCACGCTTACTACGCTGTGATGCCGTAATTAGAAAAATGTATCAACGTACTATGTAAACAGATATTTGTTCAGATAAATAGATCGCATTTTATATAAAATTTTGTTAGAATAGATCACATCAATAAATTTAGGTTATGTTAGGTTGAACCGGTCCATGAGGACCTCATATAGACTGAATAAGTCCGTAGTGTTACCAGAAGTTTGCTTTAACGACCAAACTGAAAAACCCTATCAAAAACCAGGACCTATGTTATAAAATAACTCCGTCCTCTTGGCGAATACTAGAAGCTTCTTAGGATTTAAGCCACTTGCTGCTACTTGATCATGTGCACCTCTCGCCTTCGCCTAATTTCGCCCAGTCTAATTGGGGCGTCTACGGAGCAAGCTTCAAGGGATGCGCCCTTTTCGACTAGTTCATCCGCTTTTTCATTCCCATTTATTCCCGTATGCCCTGGGACCCCCATATAGATGTATGCGTCTCCCTGTCCCGATTCTCTCCAGAGACTGCTTACACTGTAAAACGCATTTAGATGCTGTGCTTTGCGAGATTATTGCCTTAATTGCTGCTTGACTGTCAATATAAAAGTTTAACACGATTACAGCTTGGGCTATTTTCTTCCAGGGGTTTCTACTGCTTTGGTTACGGCTAATATTTCCGCTTGGAAACGCTACAGTAATCCGGCAGCCTGTAGGATATGTTTTATTTCCGGATCAGCACAGTATACCGCCGACCCTACTCCTTCCACAACCTTGGAACCATCTGTGTACACATGTATCTCCTCGTTCGCCATTTGAGTACCCTTGCGCCAACCGTCCACCTCTATTGTGGCCTTAAGATCGCCCTCGAAGCGCAGATAGGAATCAGGTAGTATGTTCGTCTTGTGATTTATGACGCTTACTACTATGGCCGTATGGTCGGCGCTCCAAGCTGCCCCGAGGCACCGAGCCTGGTTGCAGTTGTTAACGCTATGTTCTTTGCTACCAGGACTACAATAAATTTACATTGACATAATAAATTTAGCACTCGATCAGACATTGGTAAATCTGCAGCGGTTTGATCGTTTGGTGATTTAATATTATAGCAAAACCAATAAATAAATTTTTACTTTCAATTAGCAAATAATCAGCATTTGAAGTATGTACAAAGATTTATCATACATGAAAATTAACAAAAAAAAACTGAATGCAATTTTAATTAATGATTTTGACAAATACAGGTATTCATAGGCCATGCGCCTAAAAATATGTTAATAAATACTGAAACGAATTAATTGACAACGCGTTGTTTACTGTGACAAATATATTGATCAAATAGACATTTACGGTATTAATATTTAATTACTTGAATGCAAAAAAGTTTTCAATTAAAATGTAAATGGCATTTGTATTATGTTTGTTGCATAATTTCAATTTTACATAGATTTTCCAGCTGATAACATTATTACATGCACTCATCTACATATGTATGCACATGGGTGTATACTAACACAGTTTTTTTCATCCACAACTGCATGCATTAATTCACACTTCTATGATAGTCAATGGTATCAACTAAGGGACCGATTTTTGTTTTCAATTTCTTGGCGCACTTTCTTTATACGCTCGTATGAAAAATTACACTGACCTAGTTTGGATTTTACTCATAAGATACCCTCACATGCCACTTGCCAGTTACAACATGTTAAATTGAGATTTGTTAAAGTGTAGATTTCTGCATGTACTACTAAAATCATATGTTATTTATTAAAATATAGAGACAATTTGTTTTGGCAGTGGCAAAATCGAAGACAGCTCCGTTTTGGGCACAACAGGCTAGGCAGCTGCTTCGTTCTTAAGCTTTTGAGAATTTTTGTTCTTATAAGGCCCGATTTTTCAGTACAAGTGCAACCCAATTTGTCAGTAAACTACGCTTCAACTTATTCTGAGTTTTTCAGTCTACTTTAACTGAAGTTTGAGCTGAGCTTAAGCGGCCGATCTGGAAGGGTTTAAACTCTAGTTAACCCATCGGTGATTTGCGTTCGTTTGAAATGGCGTCGAATAAACCCAACAAGCATTTGGGCTTGAGTACCATTAGAGCTCATGTTGATAACTAGCATACCTCTAAAATATCAAGAGTTCTTACGAAACAGTGACTCAACTTGAGATCATAGTGTGCAAAAGAGGGAATTTTTTTATAAAGCGAAAAATGCTATTACTTAAGTTTAAAAATTATAGTTCCCAACTTGTGGTTCTTTGACTGGACTCAAGTGTAAGATACCAGTACAAACAGTATTTTCACGAAAATAAAATAAATATATGGGGTATTCCATCCCATTTCGACCAATTTTGAACCCGACCCCTTTAGAATTGGCTGAAAGTTTTTCTTCTCTTTCTAGCTTACGAAAGACGTTTTTCAGGAGTTTTTAAAATTTTTTCATCCAACTCAAAAAAGTTATGAATTTTTAAAAAAAAACACCGTTTTTGTTTTCAAAATGCTAAAAATTTTTCAAAAATTGACCGTTTGGAGATATTTTTTTCAGTTTTTCGAGATTTTTCGAATTTCGCCCCTTTTTTCTCATAAAAAACTTCAATCAATTCTGCAATCATCCCACTAATCCCGGAGTGGGCCGAGAAACTTTAAAATTTTTTTTGTATTTTTTCCGAAAAGTACATTTAAAAAACATATTTAAAAAAAAATGATCCAAACGTTCAATTTTTGAAAAAGTTATAGCATTTTGAAAAAAACCGTTTAAAACTTATTTTGAGTTTTCAATTAAATAAAAAAACAAATTCTCGGCCCACTCCGGGATTAGTGGGGATGATTGCAGAATTGATTGAAGTTTTTTATGAGAAAAAAAAGGGCGAAATTCGAAAAATCTCGAAAAACTGAAAAATTACCAAATAAAAAATTTCCGAAAAGTACATTTAAAAACAAATTTAAGATCCCAAACGGTAAATTTTTGAAAAAGTTATAGCATTTTGAAAACAAAAACGGTGTTTTTTGAAAAAATTTGAAAAACTTCTGAAAAACGTCTTTCGTAAGCTAGAAAAAGAAGAAAAACTTTCAGCCAATTCTAAAGGGGTCGTGTTCAAAATTGGTCGAAATGGGATGGAATAGCCATATGTACATGATTTATTTTTGATAAATAACGCTTCATTACTGCTATTATACAGGTGTTTATTTCTCACAATAAATAGCTGTTTGCTTTGGTTGTAGTACCTTGCAGATTTTTTTCAACTTCACCTCAACTGGAGCAACATGTTTAATATTCATTTGAGACCTCAAAATCTCCCAAAGGTTGGATAATAATTTGAAAATGCTATTGATGATGGAGATCAACTCGAGACCTATAAATTTTAAACAAATTTCTCAAAGGTTGGATAGTGATTCGAGAATGAAGTTGGATATCAACTTTAGAACTATCTGGTTTAAGAATTGCTAGATAATGATGTTGGATATTACCTCCGGAACTAGATATATATTTCGCTTAAGAAATATATTTTAAATGTTTGTTGGTAAGGAAAATTCAGTTGTTGTCGTATCTACAAATTATCTAGATAATAAAAAACCAATGTTGCCGTACAAAAAAGCCTACCTCAACTACAAAAACTGCTCAGTAGTTTAACTGGAGTTTAAATATGACTAGAGTTTAAGCTTAGCTTAGCTAACTACTGAAAAGCCGGGACTAAGAGCAATACTTCTACGAGCCATGATACTATTGTGACAATTGTCAGTGATTATGAGTCATAACAAAATAACAACACAATTTATTCAGTTTGCATCACCTAAGTGTTGTTCTATCGTTAACTTGAAATGTACCTGTACTATAATTCGTGAACAAAGCAACATCAAGTGTCATTTGTTCTGAATTTTTCTTTGAAATATCATTTTCTTGATACAAGTTTTTCTTTGTTTGCGTTACAACAACTAGTTTTCTTCATTTCGCTCGTACGCCTTTTGTTGCCCTTTGTTATAAGTTCATGCGTGAAAATGTTTTGTTTACTATATTTTTCCATATCAGAATTTATTTGCACTGACTGAATGACTGCTGATCAAATTGTTGGATTGTCATATTGTGTAGAAAAGAATATTATGAAATGTTGTAGTCTCGTTGTCTTTGTTAAAATGTCAACACTATGCAACCCACTTCTTTTTTTTTAATACATACATGCGTTTGCCAGCTGCCGCACAACGTTGAAGAGAAACAAGTAAGAACGGGACTGTCTTCGGCTGTGCCGAAGACTTCATACCTTTCATGAATGAGGCTGGACAATAATCTTATCCCGTTCGTAATCTCCGAATAATCGGATGTATAAGATATGAATATATAGTGAACAGATCTACATACCTAAACAATTTTTAAGATAAATATAAAATAAAAAACAGGTAGGTACTTTGTGTGAGGATGCAAAGCTTCACGTTTGTGTGGTCTGCATGTAAAAACTATGACTACGAATCACGTATTTCAAAAATATATGACCTAACGTAACGATTTTATGAAATTTGATGAATTTTGAAGCTTCTAGCCGAAAAAAGGGGCAAAAATGACAGTTTATATGAAGTATATAATATATATACCACCGGTCTCTATGATTTTTTCAGACAACAATATATGCTATATACGTAAGCATTTGGTGAAATTTGAAGCTTCTAGCTGTTAAAATGGTGCCGAAATCGCCAAAAAAATATATCTATACTATATATACCATCATAAATATATTATATATATCACCGATCTCTATGATTTTTTGACACAACAATATATACTATATACGTAAGCAATCGGTAAAATTTGAAGCTTATAACTGTTAAAATGGGGTAGAAATTGCGAAAGTTCTTATCTGAACAATCGGTTGAATGATATATATACTATATATACAACCGATTTCTATGATTTTTTCAGACAACAATATATGCTATATACGTAAGCATTCGGTGAAATTTGAAGCTTCTAGCTGTTAAAATGGGGCTAAAATTGCGAAAAATATATATATATACAAACTATATACCACCATATATATACTATATATACCACCGATCTTTATGATTTTTTCAGACAACAATATATGGTATATACGTAAGCGTTCGTTGAAATTTGAAGCCTCTAGCTCTTAAAATAGGGCAGTAATTACGAAAAGTTTCTTATCTGAACAATCGGTTGTGGGGGATATATACTATATATACGACCGATCTCATCAATTTTTTCAGGCAACAATATGTGCAATATACGAAAGTGTATGGTGAAGTTTGAAGCTTCAATCTGTTAAATTGAATAAGATATTACAAAAATCCTCTTTTTCTGAAAAATCGGTTGTATGGAGGATATATGCTATAGGGGTCCGGCCGGTTCCGACAAATGTCTAATCGGACACCAAAATACACCCGCTCACCAAATATTATCAAGATATCTGAAAAATTGAGGGACTAGTTTGCATGCAATCAGACAGACGGACATGGCTAAATCAACTCACCTCTTCAAACCTGATTATTTCGGTATACTTAATGGTGGGTCTATGTATTTTCCTTTAAGGACTTAAATTTTGGGTTTCGTGACGAAATTAATATACCATTTCATTTTCATGAAAGGTATAGAAAGGCTTAGATTTATTGGTTATTTTTTTTTGACCAGAACTATGTTATCCTCATCGGCAACAGAATGTTTACTGTATATACTATGTACAGTGTTGGAACTTGAGGGTGGGGATGGCCTGAAGGTTTAATGTGGCCATATAAATCGTTCCCGAAATGGTCGGGCTAACACCTTAATGGTGCTGTGTTACCGGAGCGTACCGGGTCTGTATCCGGCAAAGGACCATCACATCGATACCACTCCCCAAAGCGTTCGGGGAGCAACCTTATCACTACAACAACAACAACAACATTTGCTTATATTCGATACTTGCAGTAGTTTAAATTGGAGTTCATTATATCTCCATCGTGAGTAAGCGCGATTTTAAACTCAAAAACTTGGTCTCCAAACCTGGTGATAACATTGCTAAAACTGCTGAAGAGTTAAGTTGTGCTTAGAATTCAAATGTTCATGCTAGACATAACCCGCTCCAAGAGGTGGGGTGGGGATCCTAGGCTGCTGCTGAGATTCAGTTTTGTTTGCAGCCAGAGGCAGTTGACAAATAATAAATTGATTCAAAATGGAATGAGGACAAGGATTCGAGGTTCAGATCCCATAATCGTGGGATTTCTAAACAATACCGCGCATTGTAATTTCCTTCTAGTTATATGAAAAATTTAGCAAAATTGCTTTTAAAGGCAAATTTTTTTAAATAATATTTGACTATACTTACAGCTGCGAACATGAAAATAGCAATGGCATATTTAATCAAATTCCGTCAATTAAAATCTTCTTTTTTCTACTTTTGATAGTTTAAGAAAAAACTTACATGAATTTTGTAACCGTAACAACGCAAACCACTTTCAAAAACGTCTTCGAAAAATTCAGAAATTTTACGAAAATGTCAGTCTTTTTATCAAGTTTTCTGAAAATTGTTTCTTAACCAATTTTAGTCTAAGAAAGTACAAGCCTCCCTTAAAACTCGTATCGATTCCTGCATTTTTTTCCAAGTGTGTTTCAGATTTTCTTCCACAAAAAAAAGGTTTACATTTTGCTGGAAGAAAATCTAAAACACCTTCGGAAAAGTTGTCAAAAATAAATGCGAATTTTGAGACCTACATACTCAAAAAATTAAGAGAGCTCTAAATAAATCTGAATTTTTTCGGGTGTGTTTTTGAGATTTTTTCCTTCAGTTACAAATTTTATTTTAGAAGAGTTTAATTTACTTAATTTGATAAAAATGCTTCTTAGGTTTTTCTGGTGGATCATAAAATGTGTCATATAGTCGGAAGATTACTCAATCTCGGCTGCAGGCTTGAAGGGGCAAGCTTTGAAGAAGTTGACACATTCACCAGACAGGTTCTTAGATTGGTTGTTCCTAAAAATCTTGCTGAGATAAGACATTTGGAGCTTGAGCTAAGATATTTCGGAACTTGCATCTTGCATAGGATCGACTTTAATGAAAAATTAAGAAAACGAGTAGAATTATGCACAGGGCTGAAGTGCAAATCACAATACATATGCAAAATTATATGTACACTGAAACTTAATAAACTGAAAAAATAAAATAAAAAATTATTTTTAAAGTTTAAAGAATTTTGATGGTACCCTTAATGAATAAATTTTAAATTAAAAATTGTCTCTACAATACACATCTAGGGGTCACACTGGATAGAACCCTCACGTGGAATGCTCATTTGGATGCTATCCTAAACAAGGCAACAAGAGCTTTCTTCGCCTGTACTCGTCTCTACGGCAAAACATGGGGGATTTGTGCAAAAATGGTATATTGGACATTTAATATTGTCGTAAGGCCAATAGTCACCTATGCTTCTCTAGTTTGGAGGCAGAAGGCCACGCAAAGAAAGGCAACGGCTAAACTAAGCAAACTTCATCGATTAGTTTGCGTTGGCATAACGGGTGCGATGAGAACCGCCCCTGCTGACGCACTTAGTGCTTTAGTGGGAATACCTCCCTTCCCTACTCTGATAGAGAAAGAGACAACACTAGGTGCACTAAGGCTTCCAAATATTTCTGAGTTGAGGGAAGGAAATATGATAGGGCATATGAAAATAATAAGAAAATTCATAGGAAATCCCTCATTACAACTGCGTGACGTAATGTTCCCTAAGCTCAGAATCTCACGGAACTTTGAAGGGTCCATTGTGGACAGGACCCACTGGGAAATAGGGAATCCTTATAACGACCCTGACTCAGGGGTCTGGGACACGGATGGATCGAAATTCGATGACGGAAGAACGGGAGCTGGCATCTATGGGCCGAACTTCAAGAAATCTATACCAATGGGATGTTACCCCACCATATTTCCGGCAGAAATTCATGCAATAGAGGTCTGTGGTAGAGAATGTCTTCGGAGAGGCTCAACATCGAAGAGCATCTACATTATGTCAGCCAGGCGGCACTGCGTGCCTTGCAATCCTACACAGTTACATCTAAGCTAGTGGATGAATGCACTGAAATTCTTAATGCCTGGGAGCCAAAAACAAGGTTTTGTTGGGATGGGCTCCCGGACATCGGGGACATGAAGGTAATGAACATGCAGATTACCTAGCAAAAGCAGGGTGCTACATCAGCATTCTATGGTCCAGAGCCCTTTTGTGGATTCACAAAAGCACACACCAGGGAAACTATAAGTAACTGGGAAGCTAAACCATTCAGACGTCACTGGATTGATTACCCAGCGCAAAGGCAGGCCAAACTGTTTATACTTCCGGCAACGAAAGTATCAGCCAAACTCATTAACTTAAGCAGGGAGGACCTAAGAACTCTTACTGGGTACTACACGAGACACTGCGGTCTACGATATCACCTAAGTCTCCCCAGCGGGTTAGGGGATCAGAATATACCCGCGGTAGGTATGCCTGTCGTAAGAGGCGACTAAAATACCAGATTCAAGGGGCTGGGTAGCGCAACCCTTCAGGTTGCCAGCGCAATATATAGCTTCTCCAAACTCAATTGTCAACCTCACCTATCCGCGGCGAATCCTGTTTCACTAACAGAAGAGGCTCTGGCGACCCCAAGCTCTTCATGGAACTTGGGGGTGGAGAGGGAGGGAATGGCCTGAAGGTTTAATGTGGCCACATAAATCGTTCCCGAGATGGTCGGGCCGGCACCTTAATGGTGCTGTTGTACCGGAGCGTACCGGATCTGTATCCGGCAAAGGACCATCACATCGATAACACTCCCCAAAGCCTTCGGGGAGCAACATTATCGCTACAACAACAACAACAACATATCACCTAAGTAAATTAAATCTATCTGATACCCAAATTTGTCGTTTCTGTGAGCTGGATGATGAAACGCCGGTTCACATTCTCTGCGAGTGCGTCGCTCTAGCTAGGCAGAGACTATCCCATGTAGGTGGTGGGACTCTTAATCCCTATGTGATATGGAGTAAAACGCCTGAAGAGGTACTTAGATACATCAAGAGCCTCCAGATACAAAATTAGGCTGAAAGGTATTGCACAATAGATCTGCACAAAGGTCGCAGTGCTTCCAGACCTATTAATAATAATGAATAAATTTTAAATGAAAATGTTTCTCTACAATATTTTAGAAAAATTGTTTGTTGTCATTTTGTTAGTGTAAATTTGAATATCACACCGAACTGCCTTGGATTCATATCGAAGTGCTTTTTCTTTGCACTGTCATATGAAATTCAGGCACTTTCATATGAATCCAATTTATATGTCAGGTCATATGGGAGTGCTGTGAAAATTTTTTTTATATTCAAAGTGTGAATTTGTATCTGTGCTTTTTCTTCAGGGCAAAACAAAGACAAATGTGGTATTCATACCTTTCATTATCATACTATAGGTGAGGTTTGGGATAGAAGCAATACCCTAAGAAAACATATCATATAACCTTTAAAAGTATCAAAACATCATTCGTTTGAAAACTGTAATTGTCAGTCATAATTGAAAATGAGAGAGAGGGTGATAATTAGGGTGAGGATGAGTTTGAGAATGCTGGAATAGTAGCTCTTAAATTTCTTTAATATTTAGCAGGTAAATCTAAGCATATCAATGACGACCGAGTCTGCTAGTCGTTGTGCAATGCGTATCCTAAACTAAAAATTTATTTCACCAAGTTTTACAAAAATGTCCAATATTTGAGGTTGTAGGATTTTTTGTTGGAGTTAAATTTTATTTTCATTTGGTTTCGTTAATTACCTAGAATCTTGTGTTCAATTACTTTAAGTAATTAAAACTAATGCAATAATTAATTGTTTTTTCTTTTTTGAAATTTTACCATACAAATTGGCTTTAAATTCCACATAGGCAACCATGTTCTCATACTTCACGAATCGGAACTATAACTTCTCAATGCAAAATTCATTCGCTTACTTATTCATTTGAGTAAATTTCAAGCAAAATTTCTAAATTTATTTCTTGCTTCGTTTAAATAGTGGTTCAGCTGAGTAAGCACGCACTTCAAAGTATTGCTAGTTTGTTTGTTGTTGTGTTTATATCAAATTTGAAATTTATGTTCTTTTAAATTTGCAAAAAAAAAGTTACTGTTGTTTGCATAAATGTTGTTAATGAAACGTACATATGTAAGTAAACTTAAAAAAAATCTCACGCTTAACTAAACACTTACAGCTAAATTCAGACTGAAAACAAATAAAAATATAAAGAAAATGAATAAAAATAAAACTGTATAAATTATACATAAAAGAGGATATAAACCATTTACAGTGAGTCTTTTGTAAGTGAATACAAAAGCAACAACAACAAAATAAACAAAAACACGCACACATGCACGCCTTAATAATGTTGCTGGGGCACAATGTTCACAAAGTTGGACAACGACAACACCAACACAATTACCAAAAGCACTGCAACTATTAAACCAACGATAAGCACGCAACCAGCGTAAGACACAATAATTATAACAACAATAACAAACATTTAAAAACAACATGCCAAAATGAATACTTGCGCTTGCGCAGCTAATGCTGCTGCGGTTAATGCAACAACTGCAACCGCAACAACAATAACATCAACAACACACAACCACACAAATCATATTAATCATAATCATCATAACCATCAATTTTCTGCGCAGCCGCAAACGCAATTGCAACTGCAACAACAATATTATACAACAACAACAGCCAATGATGAAGGAAATGTTATTGCAACAACGTCGCTGCCAACAGCTGCAGCTTTACTAGAGCAACCGGAAGTGGGTATACGGTCAGAGCGGCAACAACAACAATCTGTTCATAATGGCAGCAGTAGTAGTGGCAGCAATTCCGCTGCAGGGAACAGTCATTATGTTTGCTATTTGCCCGTTTTAAAACCCGATGTTGTACTTAGCGATCGCGGTCTATTTACCGTTTATTGTTTTGTCAAAGATTTTGTTAGGTAAGTACATATACATATACATAATAACGATTTAGTTATTGATTTCTTCTTTTTTTTTGTATTGTACAGCTGTTTGCAGAAAATTTAAGCAAGAAATATTAGTAATAAAGTTGATATAAAAGAATGGGTGTGTAGTATCTTTTTTTATTATACCTTTCATAAACATGACATGTTATATTAAATTTGGTCCGATGTTTGTAACGTTGAGAAATATAGAAGATAGACTCACCATTAAGTATACCGAATTGATCAGGGCGACGAACTGAGTTGATATAGCCATGTCCGTCTGTCCATCCGTCCGTCCGTCTGTCTGTTTGAACGCAAACTAGTCCCTCAAATTTTGAGATATATCAATGAAATTTGGCACAAGGATGTATTTTTGTATTATATTAGACATTTGTCGGATCCGGTAGGATCGGACCACTATAACATATATCTCACATACAACCGATCGTTCAGATAAGACGATTTTGGTCATTCCTGCCGCAATTTAGAAATTATAAACGTGAAACTCGGTGATATATATTCTAATATATCATAGAAGATATCCTGAAAAAATCACATTGATCGGAGCTATATATAGTTATATCCCATACAACCGATCGTTCAGATAGATAGATTTTTTTGCCATTTCTCCCTTAATTAAGAAAGTGGCGGCCACCGTGGTGTGATGGTAGCGTGCTCCGCCTATCACACCGTATGCCCTGGGTTCAACTCCCGGGCAAAGCAACATCAAAATTTTAGAAATAAGATTTTTCAATTAGAAGAAAATTTTTCTAAGCGGGGTCGCCCCTCGACAATGTCTGGCAAGCGCTCCGATTGTATTTCTGCCATGAAAAGCTCTCAGTGAAAACTCATCTGCCTTGCAGATGCCGTTCGGAGTCGGCATAAAACATGTAGGTCCCGTCCGGCCAATTTGTAGGGAAAAATCAAGAGGAGCACGACGCAAATTGGAAGAGAAGCTCGGCCTTAGATCTCTTCGGAGGTTATCGCGCCTTACATTTATTTTTATTTTTATAAACGTGAAACTCGGTGATATACATTTTAATATAACATAAAAGATTTTCTGAAAAAATCACTTTGATCGGAGCTATATGTATATACCTATCCCATACAACCGATCGTTCAGGTAGAAAGATTTTTGGCCATTTCTCCCTTAGTTTCCAATATAAAAGGTGAAACTCGGTGATATATATTCTAATATATCATAGAAGATTTTCTGAAAAACACTTTGATCGCAGCTATATATAGTATATATCCCATACAACCGATCGTTCAGATAGAAAGGTTTTTTGCCGTTTTTTATTTTATATTTATCTTAAAAATCGTTTACGTATGTACATCTGTTCACTATATATTTCTTATCTTATACATCCGATTATTTGGAGATTACGAACGGGATAAGACTATTGTTCAGCCCCATTCATGAAAGGTATGAAGTCTTCGGCACAGCCGAAGACAGTCCCGTCCTTACTTGTTTTTTATTTATTTTTATTGATTTATTCTTAAGCAAGTTTATAATTGTAAAATCGAAAACGTTTTAAATCTTCCAAAGTAGAAAAAAATTTCAGAAACCATCTTTTCGTTGAAGCTTTCAAATAAGTATTTGGCAAAATTAGGAAAAAAAATGTTTCCCAAATTACACTGGTTTACAGCCAAAATGCACCAGACGCCATTATGAAATTCCTATGTAAAATCACCCCTGAGGTTACTCTTAATTCTATGGTAACGTTTTTGAGATATTCTTAATTCTTGGTAACGTTTTTGAGATATTTACGAATAACCGTTTAAAAACAAAAAAAATTGGAATTTGTGATCCAGTGTTATTCAATAAGTTATAAATTAAAAATTGCCTCAAATAAATGTTTTCATACATTTAAAAGCAATAAGGGCTATCCCGCTTCACACAAAAACGGGAAGTTTTGAAAAAATTTGATAACAAAAAATTGTAGTCCTTTAAAAACTTACACAAAAAGGTGCCAAATGATTTTTTTTTATAAATTTAAGAAATGTTTATTCAAATTTCCAAATTTTGTATCTCAAATTATAGACAAACGTTTTTGTTTTTATCGGCCTATTGATAAATCATTCAAGGTTCGAATCGAGCTCAAGGCCAGAACAATAATTTTTTTCTAATGATAATTATTGTTATTTTTTAATTTTTCTAAATTTGAAAAATTGTATTTTGTTTTTGGAATAGTAAGTAGAAAATTTTTCAGACAACCTGCCATAGCTGCGCAGATAGATCCATTTCGAAGGGTGCTAAGCCTTCATCATCAGTACGCTTTAGGCATGCTGCGCTAACCATTTAGCTATACAGCGGTGGTTTGTTTGACTGGCAAATTTGCTACTTCTATTCCTTTTTACCAACTATATTTATTCAGTGTTGCGCCATCTGGTGCAAATCACTGATAATGCTGGATTTTTGTTTATTGTCAATTACTTTGTTTGACATTCCCAAGTGCTCATGGTTTATTAACAATTGTTTTTGTTTTTATCGGCCTATTGATAAATCATTGAAGGTTCGAATTGAGCTCAAGGCCAGAACAATAATTTTTTTCTAATGATAATTATTGTTATTTTTTAATTTTTCTAAATTTGAAAAATTGTATTTTGTTTTTGGAATTTAATCACACAATTGGCAATTAATCACACAACGATCTCAGCGATAGTGAGAAAACATGTGAAAATCAAAAGTTATCACTGTGAACACAGAAAATCTGAAAAATAAACATATCTTAAATCATATCTTAAATAAAATATCATAAAGCCCTTTTTTGCCCCTCGGTTGTGCCCCGTGATAAACCAAATTTCTTTTTCTGGTTTATTCAGGCTGACAAGTCTTAGATTTTCATAAATAATTTAATTTCTTATAGGTTTTAAACACTTCAAAAATTCATTCAAAAATGTTATTTAATTTAAATACAAGCAAAAAATGAAAAGAAATTTTAGTTATTCAAAAGCTATACAAAATTTTTAAGGAAGTGGCTATTGATCCGAAAAGTTTTTATAGTCTAAAATGAAGTAAAGTAGAAAAAAAAATTTGGAAATTTTTATACTGAGTTTTCCGGACACTTGCAATCTAAAACCATTATTTATTAGAAAATTGTTTGTTTTAGTTTATAGATACAATTTTCATCCTGTTTCGGTATTGGTGCGTCCAATTGCTATCTGCTTCTATAGAAATTACATTTTACAAAATACAAATCTTAAAGCATTTCCTCGATACTCTCCTGTTAGCAGCTGATGATAATACATCGGCAAGCGCTACCATTGGTGAAAGGAGTACATGGGCTCTGGTTGGAGCACAAAATAATAATTTGGTATTGCGAAAAAAAACTTTTAATTGAAATATTTTTATTTTTGTTTAAATTTTTTGCAATACGAACCTACTTCTATTGTTTTAGTATTTTTTAAAATGAAGAGTGTTTATTTCCCTGTAAAAAATGTACAGGCCACTTTGTAGTGCAATGTCAATTTTTATATTGCTTTGAAGCTGTAGCTTTACAGCGACAAAACGCAGAAAAATCTACATTGCCCCATGTGACCAATGTATGTATTTTTGTAGGGGAATAATTGGGCTTTATTGTAAACAACACAAAATAAAAATTGAAGCAGGCTCCTTTTGCAAAAACTTTCGAAATTTGAGAAAGCTGAAAAAAATAAATTACAAAAATGTTTCATATTTTTTTTATAATTTTTTATTTTTTTTAAAGCACAGAAAACTACTATAATACTAGGTACAAACACACACAAAATTGGCAATTTATACCATTTGGGCAATTTCTTACGCAATTTATCATATAATAAATTGTAATAATAAATTGCATTTAAAAAAAATTGCGTAATAAATTGTTTCAAACTGCAAATGCAACCTTGTAAAGTGTGTTTATTGAGTAGATTTAAACGTCAGTTACGCATGGCTCAACTATATGGTTGGCTCATCTCATCAGCTGATTTTATTTTTTTCATTTCACTGGAGTAGGGATTTTCAAAAGAAGATGGCAAACTCAAAATTAAACCAAATCATTGAACACATTTTCTTACAACACACAAAAATTTCAAAGTTTTATGTTTTCATTCCATTCCATTCGCCTAATACCAACACGCACATTTTGACAGTCTGAACAAAGGTATGTTGTTGCTGTAGAGATGAGCCAACCAGCTATGAAATTACTATTGTGTAAGCTAAATTGAGTTGTATGAACACCACTCAATTTAAATCGAAATTGCCTCAATTTATTTTTCTGTTTGAACAAAGTATAAGAATCATCCAAATTTGTTTTTTTTTGTATGATGAAGTTTAATGGTCTAAATATTTATTGAAAAAATCGCAAGGAAAAAAGCCAATTTTCGACACCGTGTATCATCGGAATCTGTTCACATTTCGGTTACTCCTTTTGTATAGCTTACAATGACAACGTTTTTACCAACCTCGATGGATTTTGGAGATACTTTTTTCGAGCGGGAACACTTGACGTGAAAAGCCTTATATACATACTTCTTGTTGTATATGGAAATTATTTTTTTGTATGATGTTCTGCAAATGGATTTACATACTTGCTACTTACATACATACATACGTGTATTGCTCATGTGATCTGCATTGCTTTTCTTGTTTTTGCTATTGTTGTGTACAGACCATAGCATATCCCACTAATGTATATTTATTTTTCATTTTATTTATAACAGCTCTGTATTATTTCTATGTTCAATATGCCCTGTATCATATTTGTAGCCTCAGATAAAGCAAGGCACAACGTTTTTCCACGCTGGAAGCTATGACAAGAATTGATATGTACAGTGTTTGTGATGTGTATTTCGAAAAAAAAACCAAAAAAAAGTCACCCAAGATAATGAAATTGCTTCACACTTGTCACCATATACTCGCATACATATTACGCAAACATACACACACACACACCCATGCCCATCTGCATTGCTCGCTAACGCTTATCAATATTTATTGTACTAAAATTTAATATTTATTATGAACATTTTTTCACTTGCTGTGCCTTACTTCTACCATTTTTCTGTGCTCCTGTTATTCCACCACTAGCTATCACCTGTTTTTTCTTTAGTGATAAGATTGATAACAACACATTTTTTCGCCATTGTATTATATTTTCAACTGTGCTATCAGAAGTTAAGGAAAAAAAATGTGTCGCCACTAATCAACAAGTGTTCTGTATTTTGCAAAAACAGCAACAAAAATTAAGAAATATTCTAATCTTTTCTTTTAGATTGCCATTATGAACATATTTATATACTACACTCTATATGTTGTTGCTTCGGTTGATAGTTGCTGGGTAGCTGATTGCCCAATAATCACTTGCTGATATCCTGCTCAGCATATGTTTTTATGAAACAGCCCTCAAGAACGCAAAGTTGCAAGTGCCTCCGTGGCGCAATTGGCTAGCGCGTTCGGCTGAAATCCAATGAACTGATTTTGATTTTTTGATTTATAATATTGAGATAGTTTTCTATAACTATTAAACATAGTTCGATGATAAATAGTTTGCTCAAACCATTCAAACAGCTTTGGCTGATTTAAATATTTCAGGAATGAGTAGCAAGTATAGTAGTTATCTACAATTTCTTATCAAATAATCGGGCCTGTTCTGGATTTCGATTCCGACCAATTTATTCGGAATCGAAATGGATTGGTGTTCTGAATATCGATTCCGAACAGACTTGGTCGATTTGAAAAGCTTTGCCTCTGAGCAGTCGAAATCGAAAGTAATTAGCCTATTAAGCACAGATAATTACATTATTTTTCCAACAAATACGTTTATTAAATTATTCATTTTATTTGGAGGATTTACAACAACTTTTTGCTGGACTATTTGTTTATTTAGTATAACAAATCTTAATTTAAAAATTCCTATCAAAAATTTTCTAAGCTAAAAAAGCGATTCTGGTCGAAAGGGAACCGACGTGTTCTCAATTTCGATCGATCGATTTTTGCGATTTTTATGCACAATTGCACGTCTTCTTGCCTCTACATTTCCGAAAACCATTGGTGGTGGCATTTTGTTCAAATTTTTGTACAATTTTAATTTAACTAAAATCAAAATAAAAAAACAGCTGTTTCGCTTGATTATCGACTCGAAATGAAAACGATTCGAAATCGACTTCGAATCGATTTGTTTCAATCAGAATTGAGAACACCAAAAACAAATCGACTCGGAATCAGCCTCGTTTTATTTTTCAAAACGAGTCGGAATTCAGAACAGGCCTGAATATCATAATTTCTTTGTAAATTTGTTGTTTTAGCATTGCTTTCTCCGTATAGTGAAGTATTCCATGATTTCTAAGATGTTTTGTTATCGATTCGTTTCAATATATGTATATACATAGCCGTCAAGGGCACGAAACATCCGATTAATTTAACAGCTCAAGAGAATCAAAAAAATCCTCTAATCCTAACCAATATTTTTTTGGGGGGATTTGGGATTATTAGCAGGGTTCTAACTATGACCATAGCGCCAGATACTAAATCAAAATAGTATTTCTAGACTGTCGTTTCATTTCACATGTTCCTGCGTTATTCACAATAGATCCGTTATTAAATAATATTTAGATTGCGTTATTTTTTAAAATGGCATTGTTTGGGTTTTAAATGGCACCACGCCAGGCACAAAATTGATATTAATTTGGTTTTTAAATGGCACCACACCAGTTTTTAAACTTCAATATGCGATAAATTATAAATTCACTGATTCCTGTTGGGGGTGCAAAACTACCACCCTGACTCCAGGTCAGGGAAGCACTGCATGTCCCAACTCCGCCAACACGCCAGCAGGAAGCACGAAGCCAACCTTGAGGCCAATTTAAATTTTCAGCTCAACCAAAGAAAGCCCGAAAAATTGCAGTTGAGCCGAAGATGACACTGCACGACCACTCCGACGAACTGACTAAAACGGAATGAAACCAATCTTTTTTATACGGGACTTGGACGATTATTGCTTATGACGACGGATATAAAATGCTATGTGGAAATAGTAATACAATTTGCAATTAATTGCACCGTGACTTACTTACAAAAAGTTAAAATCAGCAAAGCGACAGTTTCTGTGGCGCTTCTTCAATCATCTACACTATAAAAAAGATCAGGTCATATCAACACGATTGATGTGACTCAAAGCACAATCGATAATCTCTCGAAAATAGCATTGTCCCTGTCGAACTTGAATCGTAATAGGGAGAGTAGAAAATTCGAAAACACCTTCGGGGGAAAATTTGTCGAAAATCACTGCCAATTTTGAGAGACCTTATACCATTTACAAACACACACCAAATTGGCAATTTATACCATTTGGGAAATTTATTACGCAATTTATCATATAATAAATTGCCAATTTAAGAAAAATTGCGTAATAAATTGTTTCAAACTGCAAATGCAACCTTGTAAAATGTGTTTATTGAGTAGATTTAAACGTCAGTTACGCATGGCTCAACTATATGGTAGCTCATCTCATCAGCTGATTTTATTTTTTTCATTTCACTGTAGTAAGGATTGTCAAAAGAAGATGGCAAGCTCAAAATGAAACCAAAATATTAAACACATTTTCTTTTAAAACACAAAAATTTCAAAGTTTTATGCAAGGCAAGTTCAGTACCAGGTGTTCTTATCCCAACAGCTGATTGCTTGTTGTTGATTATTTTCAATTTTCGTAAAGTTTCCTCGAATTTTTTTCCAAATTGTTTTTGAGCCTTCTTTGTATAGTTTCAATTTCAAAATTAGAGAAGGGTTTTTTATATATCGAAATTAAAAAAAAAGTTATTTAACTGACGAAATTAGATAAAAAAATGTCGCTGCTATTTTTCTCTTCGTTGCTGTAGATCTTTATGTTTTCATAACAACCGTACCGTAACATTCTAAGTTATCATCTACGAGCACATTGTACTGTATTGTATGATGAATGTGCGACCTACATCAATAACTCAATATCTTCTGTGGTATTATACCCAATGCAAGTTCGCAGTTCTGATCTGGCGGTATCACTTATATCGCAGCAGTACGGATGTTGTGCTATTGCATTAAGTTAGTTTTTTCCGTGGGCACAATTTCCAAGCAATAGCAATTCATCTTCAAAGGAAATATGTTTTAATATTTGAATTTTCATTTCCAGCCAACCACCTAATTAGCCATTGGAAAAAAAGAGAAACAAATATACAAATATAATTCTCAAATTAGCATTCGTAGACATCTGTGCGGCAGTATTATCGGCCATTCAGAGTGACTCATTGCAAAAATTTATATTCTACTTTTGTCCGCCTGAGTGTCGTTCTTCTTATGCATGTAATATATAAAAACTGCATAAAATTTAAAATAAATAATAAATAAGGAACAAATAAAATTTAATATACTAAAATGAATTCCGGCATTTTATTTCAATTAGCAATGGCAACTGTCATCCTTGAAACTAAAAATAGTATAAAAATCTCATTAAAAAATATAAAAACTTTTAAAGTGACACAATCCAAAATGTTAAAATTTTTGTAGCTGCATACAAAATTAAATTGCCCGCCCGCATGGCGCAAGGTGTTGACAAATATATGACTTCGTTTGGGCATAAAAGTGGGCAGACTAACGAAGAGCACAATTTCCTGCTCGTTTGGCCCATCTTTATATGCTAGAAAAGCTCTTATAATGGTGCACATTCATATTGTGCATTATATACTTTGCTTTCACTATTTGCTTAAGCGACCAATTATTTAGCGTCACTAGCATGCGCAAGGCTAAAGTTGTTTGTGTGTCTGCGTGAATTTGTTGCTGTCGTCAAGGGGCGTTGGTGTGTTTGGTTGCAACGCCTGCCATTCAGCACTGTACGACAGTCAATCATTGCCACTCAATTAACAGCGGCAATTTAATGACGAGCTCAACAGTGCATAAATGCAACAGCAGCTACAACAACACTAACAACAATAAAATGTAGGAATTCAATTTGAAGCGTAACCAAAGCTAAAGAGGAATTTCATTGCTCTTGTCGTTGTTATATAAAATAAGAAATTGACATTTTATACAATTTGCTTCCGCTTTTGTACACTCTTCTGCATTTACACTAACAAACAGCGTCAAACCGGAAATTGGGAACAAGAAATATTTTGATCTTACTTTAGTTACTTTTTTCACTTGAGTTGGGTTACGTTCAGTGATAGATATGCAGTAGGAAAAGCTCACTTGGACTACTTGAGGATCCGTTCTGATACCATCTAATGTAAAGCAAATGCTCCATACAGCAGGATCAGGATTGGTTTTAAAATAAATCGAAACATACCGTATGTGCTCCCGACAAAACCCGTCAGAACCGCAATCATCGAGGATGAATTAAAGGCGGCAGATCATCTGCAATCCAATTTTGGCCAAAAAGATTCCCTTTCACTGCAAGAGATAGCGCCTGCCCGAAGTTTGCATACCACACTCGAGGCCCATTGGTACAAGAGCCAGATTGCGAGTGCCCAATGAAAATATATTGCGTTCCACCAACTATTCTTTCCTCTCTCGAAAATATGAAGGTACTGTAAATCGTACAGGGAGCAGTTTTGGGCACACAATATTCAAGTATGGGGTTCATTTAAAATTTGTAAAAAAAAACGGAATTGCCAGTTGTCAGAGTTCATATTTCATAAATTCAGCATTAAATTGACAGTTGTGTTGTGCTCGTAGCGCCGCTGGGACCTCTAGCAGGATGCGATCTCTCCTCACGCTTGGTCGGTCCCAACCCAAGGCATCTGCCCCTGATGAAGTCAAAAGCCTCAGAATCAGTAATTGTATAAATTACAAACTGCGAGTGTTCAATGAAACTACATTACGTGCTACCAAACTATTATTTCCTCTCCCGAAAAGATTAAGGTGTTGATGCTCCTACAGGGCGCAGTTTTGGGCACACAATATTCAAGTATGGAGTTAATTTAAAATTTGTAAAAAAAAATCTGAATTGCCAGTTGTCAGAGTTCATATTTAATAAATTCAACATTAAGTTGACAGTTGTATTGTGCTCGGATCCCGCTGGAGACCTCTTGCAGGATGCGACCTCTCCTCACGCTTGGTCGTTCCAAGGCAAGTCTGCCCTTATCGAAGGGCTGGTGTCACGTATTATATATGTACAAGTCAAAAACTTCAGAATCAGTCATTTGTTTGTATAAATAATAAGACGTACGGCCAATTTGTAAGGCAAATTAAATAAGGCACGACGCAAATTGGAAGAGAATCTCGGCTTAAATGCCCCTTCGGAGGCTATCACGCCTTGCATTTATTTATATAGCAATCCCCTATCACCCTTCTCGGTACTTTGGTCTTATGTAGGAATACTTTCAAAGTTATTTGAGCCACTCCAAATATTTGCCTCTGCTGATTTCAATCTATCTGCAACTTCCTTCTCTTTAGCTTTATTCTTGCTTTACTCTCACTACTCCTGCTATTTTTCTTCTAATTTTCCGTAGCCCTCTTTCTATGTTCTCTCTCAGTCTTCATTCACCTTTTTCGTTTCTTTCGTTCCTCTCTTATTACTTTTCTTTACGTCTTTAACTACTCCTTAACTTTCACTTCTCTTCTGATTATCTCCCTTTTACTTTTCCTTGCCATTTGTCGTCCCCTTTCAGTGTTGCTTTCAGCATTTCCCTTTCCTCCACTTTTATTCTACCCCATTCCCTTTTTTGATTGCTCTTCCGCTCATTCGTCCTTTTCAGTACCATTTTTCTTCCTCTCTTCCTTGTCACCCCTCTTTGTTTCGTTTTCCGCCTCCCAACATCCTCTTTTTGTACTCTCAATTTTCCATTCCTTCTATCCATAACCGTTCGCCGCCTTGTTTCAATCCTGTCTTCTATTTTTTGTGCCTTTTCATGTTCTTTTGTGTTTCGTTTTCCTTTTCCTTGTCCCATTTTGCTCCACCTCATCTCCACCTTCTCCGTACTTATTTCTCTCCCCTCCTACTTTTCACTCTTAACTATATACAGTTTTGGATATTCACTTAAAATATTTTCGAAGATATAGAGGGTTGCCTTTTTTCTAAAACGGAGTAAACAATATTTTCCTCATATTTTGAAAAAATTTCCCTTCGTACCTCCTTTTTTCTCCCTTTTTCCTCATTTGTTACTTCCTATCCTACCTTACCAAAATTTTCATCCTGCTTTAGCTCTCTTCTGCATCTATCGCCTTGCATCTATTTATTTGTCCGCATCTGTACATGCAAATATTGCGGCTTTTCTATACGCTATCGTCGTACTTGTTGTGGTTATTTGCATATACTTGTTGCTAACCAAATTAATTTACATTACATTGCATATCGCATTTAAAAACAAAAATAAAATTGCATTGCTTGCTAATGTTCACACTGGTTGGTCGGCCGTCAACTTATAAGCAGCTCATTCAACGCCGCCCAATGCAATCGATGGTGTAGAATTATCTGGATATCTGCCAAATTTATTTAAACTTTGTTTATCGTTAATGACGTGCTACGCTTTTGATCAAATTTGAGTTTACGTTAATTAATTGCATTTGCGCATATTGAACAAGAAATATGCTTGTATGGGCATGAATGCGTTTTTTTTAGAATGTTTTGTAAATTTTAGTTAAATTTAAAATACTTTTAAATTTATTGTTTTATTTTTTGGCGATGGAATTTTTTTTTGATTTAGTTGGTCAGCGAAACGAAAAACTGGGTTCAGCTGCAAATATAGAAAGTTATGAGTTTTAGGCGTAAAAGTGAAAAATTTAACAGTTATCATGTAAAAGTAAATGATAAACTTGGCTTTTCAATGAATAAGGAAATGTGGTTTTATTAGGTACACAAGTTTACACAACGCTTTAAAATACGTCTTAAAGTTGAGATGTTTCTCTTTCTTTTCTTTCTTGTACGCAAAAATTAAAGTATTCAAATCAGAAATTTGTTTTCGAACTTCTTATAATATTTACTAATGCGCCAAGCGCAAAGCTTTTTGAAATCAATTGAAAACAACTATTTTACAATATTAATCCGGTCAATCACCATTACTGGGTATGGAAAACATTTTGTTCAAAGTCTAAACATAAAAAAACTAGTTGTTTATGTTTTATGATAAAAATGTATATACATCTACATTTGCGGGTAAAAAACGCTTATCATCACTTAGATAGTATTCAGCAGACCCATCTAGCGGCAATTATTGAAGAATCGCGGCAGCAGTAAATAAAGCGGGAGTCATTGGTGCCGTTTGTCGTATCGCTGTAGTCGTATCCCTAACGTAATCAGCTGTTTATCGTTACGATGGTAAACCAAAAACCAATTGGTTGGCTACGATACGGTTACGACCTTAGCGGCACCAATAATCGATTGCATTGATTCCCATAAGGTTGGTCGAATCAGCTGTTATAAGGTTACCGATACGGTTACCGATAAAGCACCAATGTCTCCAGCTTTACTCCCTACAAAGCGGGTTATACTGAATAGCGGAGACACGCACTTCTGTTGGTCAAAGTGAATAATCTATAGCTGAATCGGTTGCGATGAATAGTGGACACACACCCTTTTTGGTCATAGAAGTGGAAAATACGATCTGAAGTGTACAGATAATATGAAGAGACACATTTCAGTTGCAACTGAGTATAATGCATACTGAAATTTAGCAGTACTAATTTTCTGCGCATCTATTTCATAAGTAGATAAAGTTACACACTTAGCGATCTATATAAAGTTTAAGTGTATATGTATATATATGTTAAAAACAAACTCAGCTGTTGTCTCGGGGTTACATTGGTGTATAAATGAAGGGACTGGATTTCATTTTAACTGATATTCCTATATTATATTTTAAGTATATATATTTTTATGATAAAACATACCTTTTTGCTTAAATTCGCGAGAACTCAGTTTTTTTGACCCTTGACCTTCAATAAAATTTTTTCCATACACAGGAATGCTGAGGAGTTTCTAAATTTTATGTAAAATTATATTTCAAACAGTATTATTGATTTTCAGCTTGTTGTAACTTTCTGAATCACTATACCTTAAACATTCTCGGAAGATTTAGGAACCTGATATGATTCCGAAATATGTGAAAAATATTGGCCCCAAAAAAATTAAGACGACGGGATGATGAAAAGCTAAGCCTTATGTCCAGAATGTTCAGAAAACAAAGCACCTCAGAACAGATATATGTACATATTTAATTCTGGAAAAATTTTTGTTCAAAATTAAATTGAATACAATCATAACATTTCTTGCTTTTCCCTTTGAAAATAGGTATGAATTAATTTTTTCTCATGGCCTAATCATTTTCTAACTATCCGCATATTAACAATGTATGTATGTAAGTTCGCGCTTTTTTGTTTGCCTCCGCGGTTAACATCGGTTAGTGGTCGAGCCTTCGTATGCCATCGACTAGCGCTTACGTCGGTATGCCCTATCTTTGAGGGGTTTCCTTCCAAATATAATACTTTCAAACAAGGCTTTCCAATATCCCACCCCATTCTTAATGTTTGCTGGGTACTCTTTTTTTTGGTCTATAGTCCGGTCATATTTTTTTATGAAATTTTTAATTATTTTTCTTTTAAGAAATATAGTCATGAAACTACTTCCGATTACTAATTTAAATTTTCTTTCCATCTTTTCAGGTAAGACTTCAAATTTTTAATATCGTGAGTATACAAATTTTTATTTTAGATGTGTTCAATGAAAATGTAAAGATCAGTTTTTTGAAACACATAGCCCGGGTAAACACGAAGAAAGCCAATAAAGAATGCAATAATAATGTGAAGTTGACGGAAAAAACATGGTTTATTTTGAAACAACATTATTTTTATTTTATATTTTATATAGCATTTTGAAAAAAACACCGTTTTCCAACTCAAAATAATTTTTTTCAAAAATTGACCGTTTGGGATAATTAATATGTTTTTAAATGTACTTTTCGGAAAAAATACAAAAAAATTTTAAAGTTTTTTTTTCAATTAAATAAAAAAAAATTCTCGGCCCACTCCGGGATTAGTGGGGATGATTGCAGAATTGATTGAAGTTTTTTATGAGAAAAAAGGGCGAAATTCGAAAAATCTCGAAAAACTGAAAAAATTACAAAAAAAACTTTAAAAATTTTTTTGCATTTTTTCCGAAAAGTACATTTAAAAAACATATTTTTTAAAAATAAAAGATCCCATACGGTCAACTTTTGAAAAAGTTATAGCATTTTGAAAACAAAAACGGTGTTTTTTTAAAAAATTCATAACTTTTTTTGAGTTGGATGAAAAAATTTGAAAAGCTTCTGAAAAACGTCTTTCGTAAGCTAGAAAAGGAAGAAAAACTTTCAGCCAATTTCAAAGGGGTCGGGTTCAAAGTTGGTCGAAATGGGATGGAATAACCCATATATATCAGAGCTATCATAATAATACTCATCATCTGATTAGTTAAAATGACAGGCATTTTTAAAACATAGAACATTTTTAAACGGTTTTATTTAAGTTGACTTGACAGGCTGGACAGCACTTTTTTGTAATTGAAATTTAGTTAACTTCCCGATAAGCTACAAACTTGGAATATAGTTCAGAACCCGATGACAATGCAATAATAAGAAAAAAATCGCCGCTTGGTGGCGCAAGGATCGAGATATTCACAAAAATCGCATTTGTGGTCCGATTTGACTCATATTTGGAACACATAATACATACAAGAATAGAAAGCGACCTATGAAAAAATCGCCGCTAGGTGGCGAAAGGATCGAGATATTCACAAAAATCGTATTTGTTATCCGATTTGGCTCATATTTGGAACACATAATACATATAAGAATAGAAAGCGGCCTATGAAAAAATCGCCGCTAGGTGGCGCAAGGATCGAGATATTCACATAAATCGTATTTGTGGTGCGATTTGGCTCATATTTGGAACACATAATACATACAAGAATAGAAGCGACCTATGAAAAAAATCGCCGTTCGGTGCGCAAGGATCGAGATATTCAGAAAAATCGTACTTGTGGTCCGATTTGGCTCATATTTGGAACACATAATACATACATGAATAGAAAGCGACCTATGATGTCCGATTTGGCTCATATTTGGAACAAATATTACATACAGTCCGAGAAGACATCAAAATACGTGGCGCAGAGTCGAGTAAAGTCTTTGGAAGGATTATGTACTGAGGACATAGATTGTAACAAATTGTCAGGAAAAGGTCCTTGTAATAATGAGTCACTAAATGGACTAAATAGATGAGAAATAATAGGCAATTAAATAAAGACTAAAAACTTGAAAATAAAATAATTAAAAAAAAATATTTAGTTAAACGGTTTTATTGAAAAAAATACTTACATGAAGTAATAATAATACGAATATTAGCAACACTAAGGGATACTATCACCCCTAAGCTGATACTAAGCAGTGACTTGTATGCACATCAACAAATCAATCATTATGGGTAGAACCCATATGTCCATACAAACAGCGGATAGTAACGCACAAACACATGCATATATCTGAGTTACTCCCAAAAGTATGCAGTCATTTGTGCAAGTATAACTCACATATACACGCGCATGGGCTATGAGAGAAGCTATAAAATCGTGCATCTGTAGTTATAGCTGAGAAATGTATAGCTTGTAAACGAGAAGTGAATTCTAGAAATAGAAGCGCCTAGAAATATGGAACGAGGAAATCGAAGAGTATAAAAGAGCGCAATCTGAGCAATCAGAATGAGTTTGATTTAAGCACGATATATGTCGAGAAGTAGTAGTATTGTGAAGTACTTGAATAAATGTCATTTTGCATTATTGAATAGTTGAGTTATTTATTCAACAGTTTAGTGATTCGAACGTTAGTAGAAGGTTGCAAATAAGAGGAATTTCAGTAAATTCGTTACAATACTAAAAGCTAGAAAATAATTAGGTAGGTCCTAGGTAATAGTCATCACACTCCTCATCAACCTAGGGCGTTGATCAGACAATTAAATAAAAGCGTTGGAAGCGTCCAAATTTCTATTGATAGTCTTATATACGCTTTTATTTAATTGTCTGATCAACGCCCTAGATTGATGAGGAGTGTGATGACTATTACCTAGGACCTACCTAATTATTTGCTAGCTTTTAGTATTATTATTACTTCATGTAAGTATTGTTTTCAATAAAAACGTTTAACTTAACATATTTTGTATTTAATTAGCGAGCTTTGCTCATATTGCTTTATACAATGGTAGAGAAAAATTGTCAGTTTACAAACGGCGATGGTTACTAGGACATGTTTCTGAATTTCACTTCTTCATCAGCTAGCTTTTCGGGAGCTGAGCGTTGAACTCGAATCTCCAACATTCATTTTTTTTTATTATTATTTCATTTCTTTGTAAGCCATATAAATAAAATTGGTCCTTAAAGTACGCTGACATCTGAATTACTTTAGTTGCGTATACGCCCAGGCGTACAATCAAAAAACGCTCTTAGTGCGCTTGATATTTATTTTACCAAGCAGCATATAAACATTGAAATCTTTAGAATGTATATTAAGATAGCAATATGATTTGGCAATAGACGCCAACATTTATTTTTTGGCTACGATTTTTGTTAAAATTTGTTTTCTAAAAGTTTCTAAAGTACATTGCTACCGCTAAATATTTTAAATGAAGCAATAAATTAATGCAGGTGGGCGGCCGGATGCCGCATGTTTACGAAATGTATATAAATATTTCTTTTGAAGTGCTGAAGTGCTAGAAAAGGGCTATGCAAATTTATTGTTTACAGAACCTGCGCATTATTCATGTGTGTTTATATACAGTAGTGGCTAAATAAATGTAATTATTATAATTAAAAGCTATTTTATTCACTTCACTTTAAAACTTCTATGCTTTAAACTGAAAACAGCCTGCAGTTGTGTTTGGCACCTTCGAAGTTTCATATTCCAATAACTCAGTAAATCATTTTGACTCAATGTCTCTCTTTGCTGTTTTTGTTTACCTTAAGTAACTAGTTTCTCCCGATATATAGGCAATTTCCTTGAATCGGTCGCGTTAGGGTAGAGTTTATTTGTTGCAAAGGAATCCTAACTTTCCATCTGGTAAAGCGACCCTTTGTTTCAGCTTGCTGTCCTCTTTCCCATGCGCTGAGGCTTCGAAGTACTTTTTTGTATTAAAAGTAATAGAACTTTGAAGATATTTAAATTTTATATTTGCGTGTTTTCATTGCTTAACCTTTTAAATGTTTCTTTGATTTCAACTTTTTTATTTCCATTTTACATGAAACTCCCATTCGTTCAATTGGAAAAACACGTTTTGGGAAACGCGGTATATCATATATTAGGCTGTGAATAGAACATTCTAGAAGCTTAAATTCTTGAACAAGTCGTTTTTTTAACCCATATCACCATGAGGTTGCCATTTGACCGCGCTCGTTAGACATGTTTTTCGAGATTACAATATGGAACCATACAGATCTTGAGTCCAATACAAAAAGTAGAACAATGCAGTTTTTTTAATCTAAAAGTGGCTGTAGTCACTTTAATAAAAATCTTCTCTAAAATAAAAAAGAAAACTACGTGTGTAGGTTAATATGGTATAAATAGTACAAAGTATAGCCAATGTGCATGTAGCCGACGAATAGTACTTTTTGCGCCACCGGAAATACTAAAACTTAATACTCAAGGCCAGTTGCTCCATTCTGTTTTGATCTTCTTTAAACTTCAGCAAATAATTAAAAATTAATTGCGATGTATGTGCCCGGAAGAGGCTTTTTCTGGCCCATTTTCAGGTACCTAGCCAAGCATTTCCTGATATCACCTCGATTATAATATAAACACCGTTTAGGGTGGTGAAACCAACAGGAAGCCATTCGCAAAACAGGCTATGTGTGTCTGCCATGTTCAGCCGCTGTGACACACATCTCCACAACATTTACAAGAAATAAAATCTACCGAATATACCATCCAATTCCGCTTATCCGACTGTATCTCTGGTACAAACCTAATTATTTCCTAATTGATACCTGTATGACGAGATTAATGATTATGTTTCTCATATGCCATGTTGCAGAACAAAATCAACAGGGAGCTAACTCAAAAATCTGAACTTTTTAAGCTATGACTATCACCGAGCTTTTCAATTCAATAGCTACTGAACTGGATACTCGTTTTATTAATACCTCCACTAATCAGCGAGAAAAGGCTTTGTAAAGAATAATAACATAAATATAGTTTAAAATAAAATTTAAGAAAAAAAAATTTTGATGGTATAATTAAGAACATTGAGGACCTCCTTTTCTTGCTATCACAATGTAACACGCTTTTATTAGAACAATTAGGGCTGCGGTATAAACTGTAAGATTTAATAATTTAGGTGTAAAGTTTTAATGTTAAAAATATATAATTATGTACAATATGGAATTTTTTTGTCGCAGACGAAAAACCCTAATTATCGTTAAAGGTTACAATGAACTTATAAAGTGTTATATTTCCTTACAGTCAATTTATTTTTTACTTTTTAGTTGATTTCATTAACCAATAATAAAAGCTTATTTTTAAAAAAGTTTTTTTTTCTTTAATTTTATTGTTTACTTTTAAGTTCGTGTTATTAACAAGTAATAGAAGCTTGTTCTTAGAAAAGCTTTTTTGTTAAATTTAATTTAAATATGAATTTTTTTAAATTTTTAGTAGGGTAAAATATTGTTTAAATTAGTTATGTAATCTTTACTTAGTTATTTGTAACGTTTCTCATCCTATCCATTTCTTTTAATGCATCAACATTACAAGGTTTCTTCGAAGTCAACTTTGAACAGTCAAGTTCTTCTATTCGAGTGTAAACTAACTTAAAATCATATTTTATTGCGACTTTGCCTATGTCACGTTCAGTTTACAACTACTCATTGCAGATCTCTGCTCTGTTCCATCGCCAACACGGTTGCCACACCATGTTTTCATTTGGGATCAAAATTCAGGGAAAAAAGGACCAAATCTCAAAAAAAGGACCAAACTTTTGTTTTATTTTATTGGTATATAAGCAGGTCACCGTGGTGTGATGGTAGCGTGCTCCGCCTACCACACCGGATGCCCTGGGTTCAAACCCCGGGCAAAGCAACATCAAAAAGTTTAGAAATAAGATTTTTCAATTAGAAGAAAATTTTTCTAAGCGGGGTCGCCCCTCGGCAGTGTTTGGCTAGCGCTCCGGGTGTATTTCTGTCATGAAAAGCTCTCAGTGAAAACTCATCTGCCTTGCATATGCCGTTCGGAGTCGGAATAAAATCGTGTAGGTCCCGTCCGGCCAATTTGTAGGGAAAATCAAGAGGAGCACGACGCAAATTGGAAGAGAAGCTCGGCCTTAGATCTCTTCGGAGGTTATCGCGCCTTACATTTATTTTTTTTTATTTATAAGCAGGTCATATTCGTTGTAAAATACAAAACTTTGGGATGTTTCCCATGGTTTCCTATATAAAATTTTACTGCACATAATAAATACTTTGCTTAAATTCAAGGAACAAACAAAAATAAAATGTAGTTCATGGTAATATATTTTCACATTTCTAGAATGGGTGTATGTCGTTCACCAACCTAACGTTGTGAACCTAGATTTGCTCACAAAGCTTTTAGTTCCAGCATTATGTTGTTGGTTGCAATGAAATAAAATGTATAGCGCAGTTAAGTTTTAGTAAGGAAGGGTTAAAAAATTTGCGTTCTGGTCGAACTATGTGGAAAACTCAGTAGAGCATAAATGAAACTAAGCAATTTTGTTAGTTCTATTTCTATAGATGCTTATTTTTTCTCTTAATGTTTAAACTTTATATCATATCCTAGATTCAGTAAGTGTGAGTTTTGATACCTGGCATCAGGGGTTAATACTAGCACCTACGGGGATAATTTTACACAAAATATTTCTTCCTAAATCAAATCTCTTTTGCATTTGCTTCAAAAGCTGAATATAAAAATAAAATTTTTTAATCGCATTCGTTGACATCTATAAAGCTATCGCCTTCAAGAAGTATTTCTGCCTTCCAGTTAAAATATTTCTTGTGCCGGGTGAAAAACATTTAAATATCGACGTGCCTTCACAAACTCTCAATATCTCTCGGTAGGCTTGAATTAAGTAAGTGGCAAGTACACTTAATATAAAATAAATTAGTTTCATTCTTTTACTTAGTTTTCAATTAATTAAACTCCACGCTTCATCAGTTGCAAGCCTTGTGAAATTTCTTGGAGGCGCAAGTGCATTTGAAATACATGCTTTTAGCTCTACTAGTGACAAAAATCTTTCACTAAGTGTTTAATAACCGATGACACAATACAAAAGTAAGCACTTTCTTTATATAAATGGACAAAAATTAGCGAAAAATGTCTCCTTATATAAAGACATATTCTTGCTAAACTTTGGTTTTTAAATTTTGACATAGAAATTACAAAAATATTTATGATAAGTAAAAATATTAAGGTGGAGCGCAATTGATTGACTAATAATATCTCCTTTTCCTACCAGCTTTCCAATTCAAGTAATGTGCCCTCCACTTTTATATTTTTACTTCTCATAAATATTTTTACAATTGTCAATTACAATTTTTACAATTATGTCAAAATTTAAAAATCAAAGTTTAGCAAGGATATGTCTTAATATATATAAGGAGACATTTTTCGCTGATTTTTGTCCATTTATATAAAGGAAGTGCTTAAAATTTGTTTATAGATTTGCGATATTATAAAAACCATAATACTTATTTATGACACAGATGCTAATTTTTATTAGTTTAACCAATATATGCTATAAAATCGGCAAAAATTGTTTTTGTAATTATATGTTTGACTACTTTTGTATTATATATGTATAAATCTCATATTGCTGTATATGTCTATTAACATAATTGATAAATCACTAAATCTTGTCCTACAGATTGTATCGTAAATCATTTAAAAATAAATTTCTTTCTATATGCAAGTCTGCAGTCCAATCAATGGATTTGCCAGCTTACATTTTTTTTTATTCTTTTATAAATAAGCAAATATCTTACGTATGCATTGACAATTAGCCATGCCCAAAAAATGTGCGAATCACATGTGAAAATCATCTTGAAAATTTGCAAATTATGCTAAATAACCATAGAGCTGTGTTAATTGCTTTTGAGGTTATGCTTTGTGACAAATTTTACGCGAGCGAATTGTTGCATTTGTATAGACATTCACAAAGCATGAATGAAGGTCAAAAATAATAATAAAATATATGAAAATTATTTTCCTCATATTTACTAAATTTTGCGTTAAACATTTTTAAAGCTAAATGAACTATTAAGTTTGTCTGTTGACATAAAGATGGTTATTGTTATTTGTTTTCAAAATTGCATAAAATTGAATTAGTTGGTAAACATCAATTAATATCACTAAACCATTTGATTTATATGACGTCAAATGATATTTGAATGCTACGTTTTGTGCTAGTCTTTGATCTATGCATATTTTGTAAACTTGTTTGTATTTATCGACAAATATACATATGAACATCATAAGATCCAGTCTACAGGAGGGCTTTCAATTATTTATTTTGAAATTGTTAGATATCTTTACTGGTCAGACTCACAGTCAACAAACAAAACCTTGTAAAAATTCCTAAGCGAAATATTAATAGTAGTATAGTAATTATTTTCAACCAATATTAATAGCGAGTTTTCTCTATCTGTCTCATAACAAATACAAAGCTTTTAAAAGCTCTCTTAGTTGCTAATGATATTCAATAACAAAAGATTTCTTTATTTGCATAGTTTGAATCGTTAACAGCTTTATTATTCAATATGCTTAAAAATACTGTTGCCACACCCTATTTTTTATGACAATCCATCTAAAATCATTATCATGGTAATTTTGATAATGTCGGGATGAAAGCGATGCCGAGCCGTAAGTATGTTGATTGTATGTGGGTTTAAAAGTTTCCGCCTACGCGTTTCGATGAAATTTTTTCATCTTCATCAGGAAGATATTTATCATAAAATATGACATAAAACAAAACAAACATTAACACATTAGTTAGAATCACACAAATCACATCACTCTGTTGTTAACATAATACTTACATTCAATTTATAACATTGAAACTTTAACATCTAACACATAAATAAACAAAACTTTACATTTAATTTACTACCTCCATTCATGTTTCCTGCTTCGTCCATCATATAAGCGCAGTTTATATTGTTGACGTCTTCTTTGAAATTCATTGTAGTATTGATTTTTTGTTGTATTCGTAGAACTTCCAGCGTCATTCATGTTCGTTCTTTCCCCTCAACGTCTAATATTTTCGCGTAGGAGGAAAAGTGAAACCTTGTTTTTGTCTTTATTTTATCGACCGAAAAGTTCCAAATAATTACAACTGTAACAAAAAATTAGCCCAAAATAAATATATTAAAAGTTTCCGTTTCCAATCATGGGGTTATCATGAATAAAAATCCTCAACATGTATTATATCAATAATATTTATCTGTTATATGTTATTGCTATATCTTGGAATAGGAGGTTGGAAAGCAATCGTTTTAAATTTTTCAATTCCACCTTTTCGCACCAACAATTCGGCCTGTGAGGCCTGATGATAAATGCTCACTTCTAAATGAGTGGAATGCTTGCCGAAATCTAGACACAAACATCGGAAGGGCTTGTATCTTGAAAAATCTGATCTACATATATTTATGAAAACTGTTGGAAACTGATTGGATGGCCTTAATCGGACTTTGCTCACCATGACTCAGGAAAATTATTCAATGAATAATGCACCAAGCATTAAATTCGACTCTGAAACATAGGTAGGTGTATAACTTTCAAAGGCTAGAGAGGAAGATCCCGACTGGATATCATGGCAATCCCCTAAACGCAAAGAGCCAGAATTATTTTAGAATAGTTTCCAATTATCGCTGTGAACATAATTAAAAAGGTTACATACGGCTGTAGCATATGCCAAAATCTATCTTTCTAGCGGGCTAATAAGATTGTTGATACCTAGGAGTCGTATTAGTAAGATCAACTGATAATAAAGCAATTCCGTAATACATAAAATAATGAAATTGGGTCCTAAACGTACTCATATTCGCTACATCCTTGATTTGATGAGGTTGGATCCAAAGAAGCTGAAAATCTTTCCCCTCAACTGCATTTAGCCCTTCTGCCTTAAATTATCTTTTTAAAGGGCATACTTACAACTGAATTTCCCTTATCTGCCCAAAATATTCCTGTTCAAGTAAACTGTCAAGATTAGCGAAGGACCGAAGACCCTCAAATAGCAAAATGTCTAGCTAGGCTGGCCACCTGCTCATTTCATTTACCTGCATTGGGCCTGGAACAATTCGGTATTGCGGTTATCAGTGATTAAGTTTTTTACGCGCTTCAAAAGTAGTGTTGTTTTTATATCGTACGGATAAATGACATTGAGTGCACCTTAAACGTCTCTTAGTATGGAGATTGACCTATTAGAGTAGCAACAATTTAGGTTTTACTCCCCACATTGACTAAAAGCGAATCGAGTTAGTACTCAGAAAATCAGTACGAAGTAAAAGCGAAAAGGGACATCCCAAATGAACCCTCGGAGGAGCACTACGAATACGGATTAAAAAAGAAGTAAAAAATCATCGAATGCCTAGAGTACACGGAAGAGCCAGCGAGATTTACCTGCCATGGGATTAAACCCGAAATTCTCTTGCAACTCGCGTCGCGCTTCTTTTAACAGTTTCGCTGTCCGTGCGGAGTCGTTACGGTTTATCTGCGAGAGTGTTTAAGAATTTCCCAAACAGTCATTTAAGGTATCCTAATGGAGAATTTTTTTTTCATCTGATGTTCGTCTTTATATTATAAATGTATTTCAAAACATATTTTTCATTCGTCGTTAGTGCTCCTTTCTAACCCTTTTCGGAGCCTACATTCAATATGGATTCGTGTCACAATTTAACTTTAAATCTTCACTCAAAAAGTGGGATTTTTTTCATGTCGTGCCTCGATATTTGAGAGATTGTAATGTGATTGAAGCTTCTAGCTTGTACGCCGTCTTGTACACTTAAAGAAAAAGACTGGTAAAATCAACCGAAATACGGGTCAATTCAACTGAAATTTCTGTCAATTTTTATCCATCGCAACAAGATGTTGAATCAACTGCGCACAAATCGTTGATTCGTAATTGACCGTGTTAGTAGTCAAATGAACAAAAAAGTTGTTGCGACAGCTTTGTACGAAAGTACCTATGTTGCGGCATTTGCAAGGCAGATGAGTTTTCACTGAGATCTTTTCATGGCAGAAATACACTCGGGAGTGCTTGCCGAACAGTGCCGAGGGGCGACCCCGCTTAGGAAAATTTTCTTCTAATTGAAAAACTTTATTTCTAAAATTTTTATGTTGCTTTGTCCGGGGTGTCAACCCAGGGTCTTTGGTGTGGTAGGCGGAGCATGCTACCATCACACCACGGCGGCCGCCATATACATACGTAAATATGTGCATACATATAGTACACAGCATACATAAGTACAAAGTAGAGAGCGCAGTGAGCGTAAAATTCTCTTTGAAATTTGCTCATGTATTGACTGTTGATCGCTGTTGAAATGACCAGTGAGATCAGTTGTGTTAACAAAAAAATCATTTAGATTGATTAGGAATCTGTCAACTTTACAGAATCTTGTTAACTCAAGAGCGACAATTTCTCTTCTGTTGAAATGACTAAACTAATTTGTTCGCTTGACAAAGAACTCGGTCGAATTAACCACAATTCGATCAATTTCACCGAATCTCCGTTAAGTCAAGAACAACAGATTTGTTAATTTTACTAGCACCATTTCTTTCAGTGTATACTCTAGCAGGGCGAGAGTTCCTTCCCCTGGAAGTATCTGCAGGTCTCTACGCTATTCGCATATCACATTCTAAAAGTTTGCCATATTCCACTTTCTCTTATTGTTGTTGTTGTAGTGGTAGGGACACTCCCCGAAAGCCCTGGTCGATGTTGAAGGTCCTTAGCCGGATGCAGATTCGGTACGTTCCGGAAACAAGCACCATTAAGGTACAAGTTCGCCCATCTCGGGAACGATTTGGTATGACCACATGAAACCTTCTAGGCCATAAGGCACTCGTACCCCCTAGCTCCATGAGGAACTTGGGGTTGCCAGAGCCCCGGCTGTTAAAGAAATGATACGCCACTGGTAGATGATGTTGACAATTGTGTTGGAGAAGCTATATATTGCGCTGGTTATCCCTTGAAAGGGTTGCGCTATACAACCCCTTATATCAATTTGTTATTTTAATCGCCTCTTACGAGAGGCATACTTACCGCGGGTATATCCGAAGCCCCCTAATCGCTGGTGGTACTTTCTCTTATTCGAAGGCACAGTCGATGTATCTTTCCCTAGTGTATATATGTGCCTAAGTAACTAACTTTATTGAGCATTATTTTTCCACAACCCGTTGGCCCTTTATTTTGAAACTACAGCTTTGCATTGCCATTTTTATTGCAGATCTCCTATTTGTAAAAATTATCGTCATGTAACTAGGAAATTTTGTTCACACTCTTAAGATCAGCAAGTGCAAGTGTTATCTTTTGACGAATCTTTTCAACAATAAAAACACAAATGTTTCGTAAAAGTTTATGATTCCAAAGTACGATTAGATCACTCATAGCGATAAGAGAACAAACTATTCACAAACAAACAAAGGGACCACTTAACACCCTATGAGCTCCTCACTCTCTTTAAAAGAGCTTTCGATAGTTAACGTACTTTTCGTTTGTAAGATGACACGGGTGAACACGTTTGCTGTCATGAAACAGCTTAGAATAACTAGTAGCAGCCTATATCTTAATGTAAATATGTATATTTGTATTTTCCTAAATCCATAACACACTTCATTTCAGCCCTTGTTAAGCTATTTGAGTGATGATGTGCTTTTGGTGCTTAATTTTTGTGGCAGGTGCCTGGGCTGCGGCTGACTGGCTGGCTGACGTTCCAACCATATAATGGGGCTGTTTTATTTGCTAACAAAAGCGGGGGTGTTAAACGTGTTAATCGAATAAAATTTTACAATAACAAAATATACAAAAAAATCTATAAATATTCATATTATTTGCTATCGGTATAGAAAACAAACAACAGATAGACATTTGCAAAAGGCTTTATCGTTAGTGCTGTGCGATCGAGCAATGTTTAGAGACCGGCCGGTAGTGTAATATTTAAAAAAATATATTTTTATTTTTTATCAATGTGGAAGAAGGAGGAGCAAAATCACAGATTAGTGTGCATCATAAAAAATGATTTATTTGAAGAAGACTGTCGACTGAGAAAATAAAAGATAACAGAAATAATCCTGCAATTTGAACGAAAAAAAATCAATATTTTTTTCTGCGCTACATTAGACGTTGTCCCCAAATATTTATTATGGGCTTTTTCTTGTTATTACATATATTATATTATTTTACTTCAATTTTTCTTGTTTTTTTATTTTCTTTTGTGTTTTATTTTCTAATTTTGGCCTTTACTCACGACAACGACACGTTTTGTCTGTGCCATTCAGTAAACAAATATTTGTGGCCGGTACAAGTTTGTGATTTCGCGTTATGTTGCTGTGCTTTTTGTGCAAATCCAATCGAATCGTTTTTAATTTACTGATGAGAAATACGTACACAACGCAGCGTTTTTTCGCATCCTCTAGTCCTCCCCACACCTGTTGAAGAAGCATGTTTGAGTTCATTCGATTTGACTTACTTAAATCAATCAATAACAAGTGTGCCATTTTGCAACTACAACCCCTCGCTTGTTCGTTTCGTTGCTGAATTGTTTATCTTTAAGTAAAGTAATAAAATTAAATAAAGAGTGCACACGTACACATACATACAGTGTGCATGTACAGCGGTTGACAAAAATATAGAAGCGCTAAGACGTTATATGTTTTGACAAAGATTTTATTCCATAGTTTGTCAAAAAAAAACAAAAAATAAAAAAAAGACAGAAACAATGTACCAAAAATAAAATAAGAAAATTGAATTATACCAAGAATAACAGAAATATGTCTAATAACAAGTCAAGCCTAAAAACAATCCAAATAGATGCTAGACTAACATATAACAACACATTAAAAATAATAAAAAAAAACATAAAATAATATTAAGGCTGGGTGCGATTTCGCCTAAATTTTAGGTACCTAAACTAATATTCCACTAGAACTTTCCAGCACTGCAATAATTTAGGAAAAAGCTGTCAAAACTGTGCGAGTTGATTTGAAAACCTAAATTGTTTATTTCTACTTAGAAAATAATAACAATACGGAAAATTTGGTATTTTTAATGCGTTTTCACGCTTAAAAAGAGAAGAGGTCAATTAGGGTCCACGGTAAGTACTTATCCCAAAATAGCAGTTCAAGAAAATGTCGTGGCTCCGTTTTTATAAGGCTTTTTTTTGACATAGTTGAGCACGTGCACAATGACCACAATCTCGAATTCAATAATGTGATGTTGATACGCCTCCAATAACTTCTTTAGGCAAATTAGTGCACTTGGCTACCAAATATATTCAAATATATTTGAGAAGGATCCAATTCCTTTGTCGCCAACATAAGCTTGAACAAAATTTACCTCACCATCACGTACAATCGATCGGACCTTAATCGCAGCAGGGATCATCGCTCTATGATTTACTTAAATTGAATGGACAAGAGCCATTTATTTGCATATACAATATTGAAAAATCAATATTTTCGTTTTTGAAATTTGAATTTAAGTTGAAAATGAAAAGTCTGCTCATAAAAATTCTAAATTTTTATTTTGCACTGCCTTACCGATAGTTTCCAGTGATTTAGATTTTTTCTCTATTTAGGTAGAAACTTAGGTCAACTCGCACACAGCCTAAGAATCATATATATATATATAAAACAAAACTTCAACCAATAAAAAATAAGTCCAAAACTAACACCCATAATGGGATTTGCAGTGTCTCACAGTACGATAAATCTTTTTAACTGCTGCAAAATTTTGAATGGTCAATGAGAGCTGGGCTATGACAATGGGAAATAGTAAAGTTCAGGAAAATGTCTGCAAGTCACCTTTTAAAAGGAGCCAGATAAATTCACCTTTTAAAAGAAGATAGATAAAAATAAAAAATGTCACCTAAAACAACTACAAACTTTGAAAATTATTAAACTGGTTTGAAAAGTGCTTCCCAAATGCTTCACCAAGGCATTGGTTCACCTCAAGAATAGGCTCCAAACAGTGCCGTCAGATAAACAATTTTCATAAATATTCGTCTGTTTGTCTGCGAGAATACGAAAATAGCAGTGTAAAATTTATTCAAAATTCGTCAATTAAATTCTTTTTGTTTGTTATTTTGAATAAATTAATTTAAAAAAACGTCCATTCTGTTGTTATTGTAGCGATAAAGACACTCCCCGAAGGGTGTTGAGAGTTTTATGTTGTTGTTGAAGCGATAAGGTTACTCCCCGAAGGCTTTGGGGAGTGTTATCCGTGTGATGGTCCTTTGTCGGATACAGATCCCGTACGCTCCGGTAACACAGCACAATTAAGGTGCTAGCCCGACCATCTCGGGAACGATTTATGTGGCCACATTAAACCTTCAGGAGAGTGTTATCGATGTTGATGATCCTTTGCCGGATGATTTAGTGTGTAACGTTAACAAGCACCATTGAGGTACCAGCCCGAACGATTTAATACGACCACATTGAACCTTCTAGGCCATCAAGCTTATTTTTTACATGGGAGAAAACCTTCGTATCCTAATTTTTCCCCTTTCTCAATGAATTGTGTTCAGGTTCTCAACTAAGTGTGAGGGTAATGGGTTTATGGGTCAAAAATTTATTACAAGATTCCATCTGAATAATTTGTCATTGACCATTGAACCATGTTAAAAATTTTAAGTCTCTAGCTCATCGTGAAATTTTTTTAAAACCGATCCCATGATTCTAATTTTGGTATGAACTATTTAACTATCTCAACCCGTGCGCCACCTATCGGAAATTTTTTGTCCACCTATTGCATTGTCACGATGCCCTGATCAAAGTGTAAGCTTTAAAGTATCTAGCTAAATTGGAAGATACTTAAAACTCCATCGCAAGTTCATTATGGCTTTCTAAAAATATTTAAATATGTCGATCCCTGCCCGTCTAGTAGAATTTTTTAAACTAAATATTGAATTTTAATCCAACTTTAAGCTGTCTTGAAAATTTCAAGCACCTCACCGGGAAGTCACTTAAGGCTCGACCGCAAAATTTCCCAATTCGTGAGAGTTTTTTAAATATCATGATCCCTGCGCCACCTAGCGAAGGTCTTTTACCTTATGTTGCATTGACATCGGTCTCTGAGGTATGTTCCAAGTTACAAGACTCCGTCTCCACGGGATGTTACTCAAAAATAGGTTTCTCAATTTTTTACTGAACATGAGGATTAAAATTTGCCAATTTTTTCGAATATACTCATGTAAATATTTCAAATTGTTGTGAACCTCTTCTTACTATAATAAGGAGCGAGTTAAAACTTAAGTTAAATTTGGTTAGATTTTATCCTGCGATTTTTGATAAATATACCGACTTTTCCGGGAAAATTTAAGCTGCAGTTAAAGATGAGCCCTATATACCTTCTACCTTAAATTTTTCTTCTCATCTCAGTTAAAGCCGGTTTAAACTATAGTTAACTTCAGCTCTCACTGAAAAAATTACTTAATTGCGTCTAACGCACTTACAAAAGCTTGAAATCAAACAACTTGCTTCCCTCGCAAGATCGATTCCTTTCATAGTTAGGCTGTGTTTCGGTTTCCGTTGCTTTGCAATTGCATGTTTTTTGTATGATGGTATGACTTCTAGATTCAAGATAAATTGGCTTATGTAAATGTCAATGCTTATTGTATATAAAAATGATATTTAAATAGTTGCATCTCATTACATACAAATTTATATACATACTTATTTTAATTAACTCATTCCGCTTTTCTACGTCTCCCCTCCTTTCTGAACACACGTTTTGTTAGTTCCGTCCATTTTCGAAAAATATATTTACCAATGTCATTTATTTACTTCAGGCTTCTTTATCTCGACAAAACAATAGCAAATATCGTTTTCATTTAAATGTCTTCTGTCAAAACATTCGCACGCAACATTTGACTCCCTTTTGCCGTGTTTTTTATACTCAGCTGAGCAGAGCTCACAGAGTATATTAATTTTGTTTCCATAACGGTAGCCCTTAACGGCATAAACTAATCGAGATAGATATAGACTTCTATATGTATATCAAAATGATCTGAGCGAAAAAAGAAATTCATTTAGCCATGTCCGTCCGTCCGTCTGTCCGTAAACACGATCACATGAGTAAATTTTGAGGTATCTTCATGAAATTTGGTATGTAAGTTCCTGGGCACTCATCTCAGATCGTTATTTATGAACGAAATCGGACTATAACGACGCCCACTTTTTCGATATCGAATATTTCGAAAAACCGAAAAAGTGCGATAATTCATTACCAAAGAAGGATAAAGCGATGAAACTTGGTAGGTGGGTTGACCTTATGACGCAGAATAGAAAATTAGTAAAATTTTGGACAATAGGCGAGGCACTGCCCACTTTCAAAAGAAGGTAATTTAAAAGTTTTGCAAGCTGTAATTTGGCAGCTGAGTATGTAATGTTCGGTTACACCCGAACTTAGCCTTCCTTACTTGTTTTTTGTTTTAATTAACAAAATGTATGCCCATTGCTGCAGCAAAATTTCATAAAAAACTTGTCACAGCAAAAAAAATTTAAAAATTTACGAAATGACAAACATAAAACGACATTAGTAGGCCTAAAGTCAGAAATAAAGTATTTAAATATGTACTGCTTTTTTTTTATTGTTAATTTTTTTCCGATTTTAGATATGAGTCTTTCAAAATTTTAGAAGTTTGCGTCCCACGTAGTAAAACTAATGTTTCTTAAAAGATATTTTCTCAATAGTTCAAATTTTACTTATTTGGTAATTGTTTTTAGTGTGTATTGAACTTAATTAGTGTATACTGAACTTGAGTCGCCTAGTTAGTGATATATACCTCGATAATTGATTTTTATAAAGAACGCCTGCTTTTTACAAAGCAGGTGAATTTTCGCTGCGGGGCTGCGGTAGTAAAAAGGCAAAGTTATAATATAGGCAGCAAAGAAAAGACAACCCATTGTTGTCTAGTTTTTACTGAACTTATATTAAATTGTGGATGCGGCCGCCGGAGTGTCATGGTAGCGTGCTCCGCCTACCACACCGAAGATCCTGGGATCACGCCCCGTGTAAAGCAATTTCAAAATTTTAGAAACAGGTATTTTTAATTAGAAGAAAATTTTTCTAGGCGGGGTCGCCCCTCGGCAGTGTTTGGCAAGCGCTCCGAGTGCATTTCTGCCATGAAAAGCTTCTTAGTGAAAACTCATCTGCCTTGCGGATGCCGTTCGGAGTCGGCATAAGACAAGTAGGTCCCGTCGCTCAAAAAAAAGGAAAAATTAAAGGGAGCTCGGCGGAAATTGGAAGAGAAGCTCGGTCTTAAACCTCTTCGGAGGTTATCACACCTTACATTTATTTATTTATTTTATTTTAAATTGTGGGTACAATTTCTATGGTAAAAAATTCATTCCATTTTCCTTGATCTGTGTTTTACAGAGTTATTTTCTAATATACATACAAATATACCTTAAATCTTTTGTTGTTGCAATCGGTGTTGTTATATACATAAATTACTGAAAAATAAAGATTAATATAAAATACTTAACTTCTGACTTTTTCCAAATACACAGGCGTTCACCGAACACCCTAATAAGCCAACGAAGTTCTTTCACCTCTGGCAAAAGTTCTGCTACCTAACTCATCAATTAATATTTTGACTCAGCGCAAATTTTACTTAAAAACATTTTCTCGTTTTTTGTGACGGTAATTGTGTGAAGGTAGAAATAAAATGACAAATTTCCTCAGACAAATTCTCGTCTACCTTTCAAGGACAATGTCCCTGACTTTGAATAACACTTTTTTTTAGTCAGTTAATTAGTTGAAAGTACTAAAAATGTAAATGTATTGGGAGTGTCTGTTTTGTTTCTTTGCTGCTTTTCTTAAACACTTATATACCCAAAAAAAATAAATTTTTTTTTGGAAAAACACTAGGCAATCTGTCAAGGAGTCCCTGACTTTTGACCTGGCAATTTAATAAGTTAAGTGCAGTAGTGACGAAAATACATTGGGTTTTTTGCTGTTAATTTTTTGCTTTGCTTCAGGCTTTTTACCAAAAAAAATCCAAACAATTCTCAAATGTCAAGATTCGTATCTTTTAACTTTATATCTGCTGAGTGGAATATACCATATTCTAAAGCATTATCTCAGAGTTCCGTTGAAGAATGCACTATGTAAGAATTTGTTTCAAAACGTCCTTCCTCAGCATAAATGCAATATACTTTGAACAGAGATCAGGCGTTTTGGAATTCTCAGATAAGTTTTTTGTATTTCTTCGATTTAAATTTGAAAAGATGTCCATACATGGCCAGATTTTTCACTTAATAGCTGATAATTGTTTGAAGGTACATTTCTCATGGGAGCTTTAAAATAAACAATAAATCCATATTTTTTTCCCAAAAAAAAATTATTTTTATCGAACCCAAAATAAGTCAAGAGCTGGTCAGGGCAGAGCAGAGTAGAGCAGCTGTCAAAAGCAAATGGAGCAAGCTGAAATAACACAGAGCAAACATCACATAAAAACATTTTTCAGGAAAAAATATAAAAACAACCGATTCGAATTTGACTAAAATATGCGCTAAATCACGAAATCACTGCCTCCAATAAATTGTTTAATTTGTATATGATTTCCTTATGCGAATTATGTAAGTTTTGAGTTAAGTTTTGTTTTGTCAACTAACAATTTGATCTTTGCTCTAACAAAAAAGCGTGGGTAGAATATTGCGGCCTACATTGCTCTAGTTCAATTTTGAGCAGACTCATAGGCACCTCAGAGCAAAAAAGTTTGTTTGTCATGACACACAATTGCGTGAAATATTACACCTGGCGTAAGCTAGAGCAGCTCAATAAAAAGACGACTAATGTTTTTATAGCACGGTTCCCTGAAGAAGGTGCAAAAAGCACCAAAACGCGTAGGTGAACTAAGGAAAACTTTAGTTGGTTTTAATGCCACAGGCCAAAAAGCTCATAAACTGCACTTGTTTGTTTTAGGAAAAGCTGATATTTAAGAGCAAACCAGCTCTTTCTCCATTATTATTACGCAACTATTCGGGCCAATATTTCTGAAGAAAGTTTTTTAAAACAAGTTAGCAGTCGTTTTGCATTAAATTTTACGTCCATAGCTCTATCTCCTCAAAACCCAATCTGTGACTAATTACTACAAATAGACAGTAAATTTTCTACAGAGTTTGCATATCTTTTGCATTATTTACTCCTATATTGTACAATGCCTGCTTGTGTACTAAAGATTTTCGTTTACTAAGCCCTTAAGTACTTGTTTTTATATTCCACTCAATCTTATCTTTAAGTCGTGTGCGATTTGCATATGTACATATGTATGCACAGAATATGTCATACATTCGTAGGGGAATATTAAATTACTAATTAAAATGTTATGACAGTGTTCGTACTTATTTTATTTTTATAATATTTTTTTTTATTTCTAAGACTGCATTTACTTTTTATTTGCAAAAAAAAATGTTTTCTAATTTTTATTTGAATGATGAACTAATAAAATACTCTGTAAAATACCCTCTACTTCAAGTAGATTAATGTCTATTTCCTGGCACATGCCAAAAGCTTGAAGTGGAATTTGTCTTAAATATTCATAGATACTTAAGTGGAATTTCAAAAACTAAATAAGTTTACGTGGGTTAAGTATGTTATACGTTTTATCTAAGCAGGAGTAAATATATATATTAGAATACTACAAGAAACATATTTTAATTTTTCTTGATTTTTAACGCCTTTTTTCCGAATGGTGTTTCAGATGTTCTTCATTGTTCACACATTGTATGGAGCAAAAACTGAAACATCCTTCAGAAAAAATTGTCAAAAATCAATGCAAATTTTGAGAGACCTATAACTTGTACTTTGGTAGACTGAAATTGATGGGGCTACAAAAACGGCGTACTAAAAAAAAGTTTGAAAAACTCTTGATAATAAGTTCGATATTTTCGTAAAAATTGCTGAGATTTTCGATTTCTTCGATTTTGAAATTGGTTTGCATAATTCAAGCTATAAAATTTAAGGAAGTTTGTTCTTAAATTACCAAAATAAAAAGGAACATTTTTCCCACGGTAAATATTTTGGAATGAAATCAGCTGTATTTACCAATATACATATTTCGTACACAAAATTTATGATAATGTTAGTTACAGTTAGTTAGTCACAGTTCATAGCTGAATAATTTCATTAAATTGCCCAGGAACGACAACCCTTTCCCTTTTAATGATGCGAATGCTCACCTATTAATCTAAACAAATTTCCAATTATAAGACTGCATTTAGTTCTATGAATTGGGGCTAAGCACGAAACCTTAAAATGTAAAGCTCATAAGCTACACTTGATAATGTCCCACCCGTCAGCGTGGAGTTAGCCATCTGTAAATTATGCCAATTCACGAAAATACTTCAAATGAAAACATCTACGTTCATTTTCTTGCTAGCTTTTCGAATTTTCATTATTCATTCATTCCTTTTTCTTTGGTAATTTGTTTGCCCACTGCAATTTAGTTTACAAAACGTTGGCTACATCAACTCTTAAAATATTTGTACTTTGATTTGCTTGTGTCAGTCAATCACTCATCTGGACTGCCTCGTCATTTGTTAGACATTTTCCTGTCGTTTTCTATTTACATATTTTTAGCATATTAACTTATTAAAACAACACTAAAAGCTTATGATAAACAGCAAAAAGCATTTTATATTATACAAACCAACCGTAGAAGAAATGAAAAAAGTCGCATTAGTTTGCTGGCATTTAAATTTGACAGTTATATGGTTGTACATACAGTTGTGCTCAATAAATTAGTATCGTAATGTAAAAATACACCTCATTGATGCGTAATATTTTATGTTGAGGTCAAAGATTTTAACAAATTTTTCGATGTTGATTGGGTTTTAATGCCGACAATTGAGAAGGTACAGTTAAACTTTCCTTTTCCCCCCTACGCGTTTCGATGCTTTCACAACTTCATCAGGGAGTCCCATAATTTAATTTTAAAAGCACAATTATTTACACCAAAAGAATTTAAAAAATACAACCGTAATCTTCAGCGCTCTAAAACTGAACCTTGTCCATTTCTAAAACGCATGTAGAAATGCGTCGTAAAAGTGCATGTTGCCAAAAATAAATGAAAAATAAAAAATTCATAATAATATCATCATTCGTTGCTAATTTTTTACCCGCTGCTGTATGTGTCGACCGTTAGTTAAACCAAATTTTCCTTTGATCATTTGTAGATATACAAAATTTAATATTTACTAGTTAAGGCACATATACAACTTGATTATTTTACTTGGCTGGCTTCAGAGCCTAAAATAGATGCTAACAAATATGGCTGACATCAAAAAACAAAAAAGTCATAAAATAGCAAACTAAAATAATTCAGTTAAATAACGATATAGCTTGGCACAAGCGGTTAGTTTATATGTCGCCACCATACTCCACCCATGATGCGATATACCAGCTGATCGAGGTTAGTGCGCCCTTTGCTGGATTCATAGGCAGGGTGTTATGGTCAGTGGCAAAGGATTCTTTCCATTGACAATCTGGTTTAGAGGAATTTCCCATAATTTCACTGGAAAACATTTTTGTCCATTGTGAATGACCTAAATGTGCTGGACATCGGCATGGAATTAATTAATAGACTCCTCCTATACCTCAAACAGGAGGAAAACGGTGGGGGCATTCGCCGCTTCGAAGCATTGATCGGATAGTACATTGGTACTCGTAAGTAATTCGCAGTGGGGAACGTTGTTTAGTTTAGTTTGAAGCAACTTATTATTTTTCTTTCTAAACAAAGCCACCTGGATGAAAATCCCAAGATTTTGTATTCATTGTAAGTTCGCTGCCCTACTAGTGTAATTCTCGAGTTTCCTTAGAAGATAACTCAACGTTAGTTTTAGGAGTAGCGGCCACGTTTATATCCATTTAGGATTCTCGTCTGCAATATAGGTCCTGTCTATATTGCTGCGCCAGAGAAGCCAGCAAAGAAACACGTTGTCATGCCGTATGAGGCTAGCGAATCTCGATACCTCCATTTTGGCCTGCAGCTGTACTATGCTGGAGCAATCTAGTTGCTCTTTTTATGGAAGACGCTGCAATGTCATAAAAAAATGTAAGGCGCGATAACCTCCGAAGAGATCGTAGGCCGAGCTACTCTTCCAATTTGCATCGTGCTCCTCTTGATTTTCCCTACAAATTGGCCGGACAGGACCTGCATGTTTTATGCCGACTCCGAACGGCATCTGCAGCCAGATGAGTTTTCACTGAGAGCTTTTGATGGCAGAAATACACTCGGAGCGCTTGCGAAACACTGCCGAAGGGCGACCCCGCTTAGAAAAATGTTCTTCTGATTGAACAACCTTATTCTAAAATTTGATGTTGCTTTGGCCGAGGTGTGAACCCATGGGGCATACGGTCTGGTAGGCGGAGCACGCTACCATCACACCACGGTGGTCGCCATCCACGTACATCAAGTATATCCCATAACCCAGTCGTTCGTGTAGGCTGTAGTTTACTTCTCTCATTATTTGTTAGTTATATGAAAGCCAACCACTGACGCGATATATAAGTTACCTGGATATTAGCCGCTACAGCTACACCTTAGGTAGGTTAAAAGGCGTGCCTGGGTATTACCCACACTTCCACTCGTAGACATTTTTGTCAATTGTGAGTGCCCTCAGTAAGTGCAGGGTGGCGGCACATTCGTTTAACCGCCATTACCTCCTAGTGGTCCTCTACGAACAACTTGCTTTCCTGATGAACCCAAGAATAAGCGAGAGTCCGCCTTCATAACCCCTGCCAGGTCGAAGACACTGTGCGCCCAGAAATCTGAGCCTTCTTCTTTGAAGCCCCGGACATCGGCACAAAAGTGGTAGATCGACTGCTCTTCCTCCTCATCCTGACAGCTTCTGCAGAGGGAGCTGTTGGTATTCGCCACCGTCGGAGCATTGGTGCGATAGCACAATAACGTGTGATGACACCCGTATTACCTCATCGCGGATTTGTTCAGTTTGAGAAGGAAGCTGGTGCCTTTCCTATCCAAGCATGGCCATAAGGACCTTGCGACTTCGCAGTCAACCCTGTTGGTCCATAGCAAGTCCGTTGCCATGTCTCTATATTCTCGATGATCCCCAGGAGACAACCCGCGGTGGTCGGACGGAGCTGTCCACTTCACTATTATCCAAATCGGAACTTTTCCTAGCCATCTCATCTGCGAGTCATTCCCTGCTATACCGATTTTATCATCTTGTACTTTAATGCCCTAAGGCGGCTTGGCTGTCAACAAAGATTGTTACGTCGGTGTCGTAGGAGACCATAGTAACTTGAAGCAGCTTTGCGGCTCTGTCTATGCATAGACCTCGGCCTGGAATACACTGCATGCGTCAGGAAGTCGGAATGATTAGCTCAGCTGTAGATGTGTTGAATACATCTCACTTCCAGTTCCCTTTTCCATTTTCCAGCCGTCGCACAGTGTTTCGTGTAGAACAAGCTAGCTGGACAAAATTATTTATGAGATTGTCCGTTTCATATGCAGTCATTTATTACAACTACGTCATTTTTTTCAGCCATATGTTCTTTTTTTTTATTTTTTTCCAAAATTTTACTTCATATAGCATACATTTGCTTATTTCATATACAGTAACTCATGTGAATAAGTGGCATAGATCCATAAAAAAATTTAAAGGAGTCAAGAATATTACTTTATTGTACTAAAATTGAATGGACTATAAAATCTCAATACTCTAAAAAATTCTAAAAATTCGGAAAAAAAATTAAAATTTTTTATGAAAATTCGTCGAATTCTTCAAACATTTTTAAATATAATTTAGTTTTTGTTATATATCGTGACAAATTTTCTTATGGAAAATAAGTTTCTAAATGTGAAAATTCGTCGAATTTTTCAAACATTTTTTAAATATAATTTAGTTTTTGTTATAGATCGTGGAAAAATTTTCTTATGGGCAAATTAGTTAAAATAAATTTGCGATATAAGCGAAAATTGTAAGAAATTGTCCAAAAAGGGGTTGTCCTACTTATTTTATGTGAGTGACTGTGACATAGTCCATACATGTTTTGTATTTATGTTGAGTATTTATCCTGGCACTACAATTTTTACAAAATTATTTTATAGTACCAGTCAGGAATGTAAAAGTGAATTACTAATAATAATAACAATGTAAATATTTAAATTATTATGTGAAAATTACTTATTACAAAAACTTTAAAAGTAAAGTATCATACAAAGTAGAAAAGACAATAGATTTAAATTAAATAAAACCTGATCAACAAAAAGTTTAGGGTAGGTTATCTTTTGTTTGTTTAGAAAAAATAAATTTAATTGGACGACAATACATGGTAGAAGAAGGTCGAGGATTCTGCCAAACAATGTTACCTTTTTCATCCTGTAATTGAAGAGGAACGAAAGAAAATATAAACAAAAACTCATCAGTGTCAGAACTGCATGTAAACTTTTGCTTATACTGTACTATGGTCAGAGCTTCCATCGCAACCCCACTTGCTGATTAAAGTATACGTCAAGTTTGTAGGTAATAACTAACAAAAACTTCTTGATTTGCTAAAACTAAACGCTCAACAGTTTTATCTAATACGGACTGGACTTTAATTTCCGCACGTGTTTCACCCACATCAAATTTCATTTGGATAGCATTCTGCCTTAGCTTTCTTAGACTATAAAACGATGGATAAACTTTATGGCCTGCCTTGATGCTCCACTTCCGAGTCGTTTTGTACCTATGAGTCGTCGACTTGCTTATCTACGTGGTATGCTAAAGCTTTCTACATTGCCTCAAGCATATTGCATCTGGCTCACATGTCATCCTGTTCCGGATATTTGAGTGGTTTTAAAAGTGTTCACTTAAAAGAAATATGAAGCTTAAGATTCAACAAGAATTTTGCAAATTAATCAATGCATTTTACGGCCACTCTGCCTTCTACTCAATACTCAATATATATGAGCAGAAATATCAAAAAAAAGCCAAAAAAATCCCGTTATTTGTTTATTTTCTTTCATTTCTCATTACACTTTCTCTGGAAAAAAGACTTTGTTTTTCGTCCAGCTAGCTGGTTCTACACGAAACACTGTGCGTCGGTATAGATTGTAATGCCCCCTGCCATTATCTAGGCACCTTCTTCCCTATTACTCGTGTTGCAAGGATATCTAGTATGTTACTCTGAACTGTTGCGAAGCCAAAACCGTCCGTTAGTATTCCGTTGATTGTCACCATGTCGTCCCAGAATCGTCCGTCGCAGTAGCTGCCCAAGCTATAGCTGATATCTCTACATTGGATTCTACTTAGTCGTAGAGCTCCTCTGCGAGCTAATCCCTGCATCTTCGAAGACTTTGTCAGAGGCTCGCTCAACCTATAAAACGCTACGCTTTACCGGTGCAGTATATTCTATGCTACTCACTAACCATTGATCTTCAGGATATATGTTTGTTATTGCAAAATTTTTCCCGGTTGCGTATTAAAATGTTGCTCGTACGGCCGCCGGTCGCTCGTCTTGGCGTTTAAAATGTTTCGTAAATTGTTGTTTATTTTATTGTCAAGTGGGAAAAATCAACAATCGTTGCATGTAAACAACATGTTTAAACACCAGCTAAATTCGCTTCTATAAATATTCACCGAACTCTTGTGCAATGTATATTCGCTATTTCTTTTTCTCTCTCTTTTGCGTTGTACACTTATGTACAAGCAATCCTCTCTAAAATCTCTTCTTCCATTTGTAGAATAGCGGGCTCCGCCCCGCAATGTCATTAGGCGTTAATAGTAGATTTTTGGTGTGTGCGGAGCCACGACTACGTAATTGGGAAAGTATAGTGTGTAACATTTTGCTATAGATTTAACCTATCGAACGGAAAAATTTCGCCAATTCTAACATTTTTAATGGACGTTTAAAAGCGCTAGTGGCGCCAATTTTGGCACGGATAAATAGTGAAATAATTAATGCGTATAGCAGATTAAAATCCAGTGTTTGGCTATGTATTGAAAGTCTTATTGTTTGGCAAATTTTAGTACATAATTTGTTCACAGTTCAATTTATATTTATTACGCATAAAAAATTAACGCCTGTTTTTGATATGTGGTGGGTTGGAAAGAAGTGCATGGAAATAAGTGTGTGTGTAATTTACATTATTAAACAAGTAGGGAAGGCTAGTTCGGTGTAACCGCTTGAGAGCTTTGAAGACAGATGTGGAGTTGAAAGTTGACATAATTTACTTATGATACTTGTAAAGATTATTATTTGTTAAAATTTGACTTATAAATTTTTGTTTTAAATGGGGTCGTGTTCGTCATTCCGATTTTGCTATTTTTGATTTTAGAAAACATATGTGACCCGGTCTATGATAAAGGTGGCTTTGGACTTCAAAAAAAATGTTTCCACTTTTTTCTGGTTTCGATAGTTTTTAGACGTCTCTTTCACGTGTTGGAGCTGAAAAAGAAAGTCCTAACTTGACTTAGAAGTGTACTAAAATAGTCGAAAAGAAAAAGAAACAAATGAAAGACTATGAAGCCTTTGTTCCTTGATGCCAACTTTGGTGGCTTGGTGAAAGCATCTCAGATTTTTTGATAGAGCATTTTTCTGGTTGGCAATGGAGCAAAATATAGGTCAGAAACTGGTTTTGTGCTTTGCCTTTTGGTTGAATGTTCATAATTGCAAAGAAAAAACTACTAAGGAATGAAGAAATGCATTGTTTATCAAGGGGTTCGAATCGAGCTCATGGCCTAACAATAATTTTTTTCATTTATTATTGTTATGATAAATTTTTTTCTTAATTGTAAAAAAATTTTTAATTAGAATAGAAGAAAGAAAACATTTTTAGACAATGCCAAAGCTGGGTTGTATAGATCCTTTTCGGCGAACTGCTAAATTCCTTCATGCGGCAACGGTTGTAGGCGCTCGTTGTTGATGCTTCTTGTGATGGCTGAATTGTTTTATAGCAAGCAGGCGCCGTAAACGTTGCCGATGAAGGATTTTAGCAGTTCCCGAGATGGATCTTATACAACGAGCTTTTGGCAGTTTTTTCTTCTATTCTAATTTAAAATTTTTTCAATTAAGAAAAATTTATCATAACAATAATAATGTTAAAAAAATTATTGTTGTAGGCCTTGAGGCTTCGATTCGAACCCGCGATACTTACAATCAGTAGGCGATTTATAACACAAAAATTGGCATTTGTTTATCCGTTTTTAACAGCTGTTTCGCGGCATTTCTTTTTTTGAAGTTCATTAAAGGCCACCGTTTTCATATAGACCGGGTCACATTATAGTAATTAGGGAGTAGTACGTTCCCTGTAAAAGTTTTCTTCATTATCTTTAAACGGGACTTTGCCAAATTACAGTTGTTGCTAAATACTTTTAAATTACCTTCTGTTTTAAAAGTGTTGCTGGGTTTTTTTTTTGCCCACGGGGCCACCCATTGTCCAAAATTTTATCTTAATTTTCTATTCTGGTTCATTAAGGTCAAAAAACCCATCTCCATTTACCAATTTTCATCGCTTTATCCTTCTTTTGGTAATGAATTATCGGCATTTTTTTCGGGTTTTTCGAAATTATTTCGATTTCGAAAAAGTGGGGTTCTTCGTTTTAAGTCCGATTTTTCTGTTCATAAATAACGATCTGAGTATGGAGTGGCCCAGGAATAACTTTAACATTTTTTACTTAAAAATTTTCCATTAAGATTACACGCAAAATGTAGTCAAGGTTTATCGTGTTTTACGGAGAACGTGGACGAAACGCACCTTAGCTAAAATGAATATTTTTTTTTCCGGGGCCCTAGGATCCATTTTGGATTAATCTATCTCCTATTTAGTTTTTAGGCCGTTTAATGGGTACCCGTTTATGCGGAACAAAAATTAATACTCACAACTTCCTGTTGAGCCACTTTCTGCTTTCAGCTGAATATAAAAAACAACTTTTCACAAAGCAATTTATTTAAAAATCTTTTTACAAAATAAAATATTAGGGGAATCTTTTTCATAAATTCAGGTTTTATGTTTAGAAAATAAAAAGTGTTTGTGTCTCAAAGCCCAACCTTGGATCTTAAAACCAGCCTATACCATTTACTATGTATGATGTTATATAATTTGTTTTGCCTAAAAATTTATGGGGTGGTGGGAGGCGTGTGTATATAAATTCCGAATTATTTGTTAGACAGAAACTTTTGGCCCCGTATTACTGCGCATTTGAAAATGCTCTATACAAATTCATGTTGCGTTGGGGGACGGTCACTGAAGAATATTCGGGATCCATTTTGGTGTGGGTAAAATATCATTAAAAATTTTCCCAGAAAAGTATTAGTTTGTAACTTTTTTTTTATATAATTTATTTAAGGTGCAAATATTGTAAGGCGTTTTCAGTCAACAGTTAGCGCCCAACCAACTATTTTTTTAAAACAGTTTGCGGGAAATTAAAAAAAAAATAAGGTTTAAATCCAATATATATGTGTTTATCAACATCCCTAGGGAAATTTAAATTTGTAGGAAATTAATAAATTAATAGACAAAAATAAAATTAATTATAAAATAAACCAAACTAGCGTGGGATAGAAAAACAAAACAAAGGAATCAACAGGGTTCTTTAATATGCTAGTATGGGGCAAATCCAAAAAAAAGTTAAATACAAAGGGAGCAATATAAGCTTGGAAGGAAGATTTAGGGGGCCGGAAGTTGTTTTCCTATTTTTCTGGGCGGGCTGCTTTTTATATTTTTTCTACAAGATTGGTTAGGATTGGACGTGTAGCTCCCCACGTTTTTACCGCCGTGATTCCGGAAACGGCATCCTGCAAAGGGGGCCAGATAAGTTTTCCCACTCGAGAAGCTTTCATGGCAGGCCAAATACCCACTCGTGATGTTTGGGCCAAATCGCTGGACAAGTGGGCGACCTCACCTTAGGGAAAAAAAAAAAAACTTGTTTTTCTATTGAAAAGAAAAAAAAAGTTGCTTAATGTTTTGTTGAACTTTTGGCTTTTTTTCCCTGTTCAGTTTGAACCCAAAGGTATCTTTGGTTGGGGTTGGTAATGCCGGAAGGCTTCGCTAACGAATCTTACCAAACCGGGCGGACGGTTTATGGCGGCAGGAAGTGAAAATATAAAGAGTAATTCCAACAAATAATTAAAGAGCAAAAGTGGCGTACACGAAATAGCATCATCGACTTAATTTTAACCAAAAAAAAAAAAAAAACTTTGCATGTGAAATTTCGTAAAACTTGGAACAGCTATGGCAAAACCAATTATGAAAAGGCGGGGTTTTTGAAAAAAACCTCGACCATTTTTTACGGAAAAATATTTCGAATTTTTTTAAAAGGGCGCCCATTTTCCAATTTGTTAAATGGGGCACAAATTTTCCCCCCACAAGAAGGGATTTTCTTACATTTACAAAAGCCCCTAAATTGAACTTCAAAATCTTCCATACAAAAAATTACAAAATTCTTAAATTATCTTGATTATTGCTCTATGAATGGGGCCTATTCGAGTGGAAAATAAACCAGTCGGTTTTTTGGCCTTGGTATATTTCGGAATTTTATTGTTCAATAATGTAACCCAAAAATGAACAATATTCTTCCAAAAAAAAAAAAAACCATAAGTTAAGGACGGGTGGACTGTCATTCCGGGCGTGTTGCCGCAGACTTAATTACCTTTCATGGGGGAAATCGGGGGGGCTGTAAACAATAACCTTATCCGTTATTCCGTATAATTCTCCTAAAAATAATCATCGGGGAAATGTAATAAGGATTAAGAAATTATATAGTGAAAAGGTGTTAGTCTACATTACCTAAAACAGGGATTTTATGTGTTTAAAAGATTAAAATATAAACAAATCAAAAAAATGGGCAAAAAACAAACCCCATCCTTAATTCCTGGAAACGATCCGGTATGGGCCCCTATATAGTATATATATAGCTCCGGATCATCGGAAAAATTCGAACAAATGGATGTATTTTTTTTAACAACGGGAAATCTTCTATGATATATTAAGAATAATATCCAACCCAAAGTTTCCACGTTTTTTATATTTTCCCAAAAAAAACTAAGGGTAAGAAAACTGGGGGGCCATCAAAAAATTCTTGTTCTATTCTGAAAAAAAACGATCGGTTGGTATGGGGATCGGGTGATATATGTATATTAACTATAATTGAATAATTAGCTCCGTATCAAAGTGGTGATTTTTTTCAGGGGACAACATTCTGGTTATGATATATTAGGGGGGAATTTAAAAATTATTCACCTAAGTTTTAAAAAACGTTTTTTTTTATTATTGGATAATTACAAGGGAGGGGAAATTGCCCAAAAAATCTATTCTATCTGATCGATTTCGGTTGTATATGGGGAATATATAATTATATATTAGGCCTCCCGATCAAAAAGTGACTTTTTTTTCAGAAGGGAGAAAAATGTTCTTAATGATATATTTAATAAAAACCATTATATTTCCAACCAAGTTTCACGGGGTTTATACTTTCTTAAAATTAAGGGAGGAATATGGGGGGGCCCATAAATCATTTTTCATTGGTTGAAAAATCTTTTCATATGGGATATATTAGAAATAAATAATCCCCACCATAGTTTGGGGGGGGGGGGACCGGCTTTTTTTTTATATGGGGGAAAAAAAATTAAAGGTGAGGAAATTGCCAAAAAATCTTTCTCTATCTGAAATAATCGGATCGGGTTGGTATGGGAGATTATACTGATCTATAGATTCCGAATCATAAGTGTGATTTTTTTTACGGGATTATTTCTCTCTAAGAATATATTAGAATAATATCACCGAGTTTCACGTTTTTACTTTCTAAGGTTTGGCGGCCAGCTAGGTTAGTTAGTAATAGGGGTAATGGAACCAAAAAATCGTCTTATTTTCCTTGACAAAAAAAACGGAAAATCGGTTGTACGGGAGGATAATATTTGTTGATTAGTGGGTTGCCGATCCTAACCGGAATCCGGTGACCAAATGGGTTTCCTAAATATTAAATTACAAAATAAAATTTCACATTTCCTTGTTGCAAAATTTCCATTGGAGGGAATATTCTCCCAAAATTGAGGGAATAGTTTGCGTATCAAAAACCAGGGAAACAGTGACGGGACGGAGGAACAAGGGGATGGGAACGGGGGGAAACATGGGCTATATCAAAACTCAGTTCGGTTCGGGCCCCTAATCAAATCCCGGTTATTACTTTAATTGGTGAGTCTATCTTCTTATTACGTTCTCAACGTTACAAACATTCGGAAACCAAAAGTTTTAATATATACCCATTTTCTCCACTCGTTCATGGGGAAAAGGTATAATATAATTTATTTCCAAAATAATTTTAGGAAAAGGAAAAAAATCGGAAGAAAACGAAAATAAATTCATAAAAATTTTTAAATTCTTCCCTTGCCATTTTGCAGGCTTTTTCGAATAAAATAGGCAAATATGGGTAGGTGGGCAACATATGGGGTAGTGTTGTCGCATTGTCATTTCATTTTTGATTGGTTCTCTATAGTGTAAGGAAGGGGAAAACGGGCCTGGCTGCTTTTCCCATTTCTATACAATTTTTGTTAAAAGAAACGGGGAAAATACTTTTTTTTTTTTTTGGGGCTGTTGGGGGACTCAAGGAGGTTCGCTTATGAAGGGCAAAAAAGGGTTCCTAGTATGGAAAAAGGAAACATCAAAAAAAAACTTAATTTATTTTCATTAAAAAGAGGAATTGTAGATTCGATTAAAGGTTTCTGTGTGTCCTTAACATAGTACCAAGGTTATAGGATTTCGATTTGAATTTGGGGGGGGACAACTTATTTTTTCTACAGAAGGGAGTGGCATTGGTATTTTCTTCCTATACGGGAAGGGCGAATGCTTATATTTTCTTTTATGGAAGAGAAAAAAAGGGGGGAAAAGTCTGAAATTTAACCCCGTCTCGAAGAAAAAAAAATATAAATCAAACAATTGTGGTAGTCCAATTTGCAAACATTTGGATGAGTGGACCCTATAAAACCTGTTTTGCTTAGGGGGGTGGGGGAACATTAAATAAGAATTTTAGCTACTACAAAAAAAATAAAAACTGCAATACTTGAAATAAAAAATTCAGGGAAAAACAAAACTCGTGGAAATTTAAAAATATTTTCAAAGTTTCGTACCAATATTTCGAAAATATTGTCGAAAAGTGTTTTTTGAGGGGATTGGTTTGCATTAAGTGACAGTCTACGAAAAACTACTTTATTTTAAAAAATTTTTTCTTCTTTAAATTTCCGAAAATAAAAAAAAGAAAAATTCTCATTGGAAAGTTAATCCGGGCTCTTAATTAAAAATTTAACCCCCCCCCCAAACACTATTTCGTGTTAGGGCTATGTATATAGTCTACTAGGGGGACAGGGGTCCGTTTAAACCTAAATAAGGGTTTTGTTAAGGAATGCCGTAATATTTCAAGGGGAGCCATTTGAAAAATAAAGTGTACACTTTGGAAGAAATAAATTTTTTCTGGCAGAACAAAATTTATATGGAATTTTTAAAAAATTTAAATAAAATAAATATAGTTTATTAAAAAATTGGGAAAAATTTTAAAACAAACGTGACATTCAGGGACGGGACCAAAGGTGACAAAAGCTGTTTCCTATTATATCTTGTAAAATCTCTTCAAAAGGTCCCTTTCTACCGGGAGTTGGGATTCGAAAAAAACCCCCGCCACTTCCTACCACTAGGTTGGATAATGGTTACCCAAACACCGCATTCAAGCTACAGGTTATCATTTGGCGCCTATGTTTTAGTTCGTTGGTTTTACATTGAAAACAAGATTCCTCTCCGCATATTTGCCTCTCCCTTCATTGCATTATAGAGATTTAATCGTTACTAATCCCCCGACCATCACTCAACCCATAATTCGTTACGTATGTAACATATAATGAAGCTTGCCAGATAGTTGATATTAGCATTGTGTTATGTAAAGGAGGCGGTATTCAGAGACTGC
>JARSSU010022760.1:0-28110 GCA_029619165.1 Eurosta solidaginis
TCCAGAATATTTAAATCATCTATACCCATACTGATATTGACGGCTATCGTCTTATCTTTTGAAAATTGTTGGCTCTGCATTTCCCCTCCTTTTAATTTTCAACAAATCTTAGAGGGCGGCGGAATTATTGATGCGTGGAAGATAACCTTCATCAGCCCTATTTTCAGTGTGGTAGCAAGAAAAATGTCGCGAATGTATAGGCCCATTGCAAAAATTGTCATCTGTTTCAAAATTATTCGAGTACATTGTGAAACAAAAAATGTACTTTGCTGTTAAACACTACTAATCACTGAAATCAGCATGGTTTTATGGCCGGTAGATCCACTGTAACAAACCTATCTATTTGCTCTGATTTTTGCATTCTCTTTTAATGACGTTGTCAAGTTGATACTGTGTACACCGACCTTCTCAAAAGCATTGATAAAGTTAGTCATTCTATCCTGATTTCTAAATTGACTCGCGTGGGCTTCCACTCGATGTTTTATATCATCGGATTAAATCATACCTCCACCAGCGTAGCTGTGTTGTGGTTATTGACAATAACTCTTCAAACACATTCTACAGCCACCTCCGGGGTGCCTCAAGGTAGCATACTTGGCCCATTACTTTTGTAATTTTTATAAACGATATTTCCACCTGCTTCCAGCACTCTAATTTTCTATTATATGCTGATGACCTAAAGATTTTTAATACCATCGCAAACTCAGACGACGTGAGTAAAAGCAATCTGATTTAGATAACGTTGCTGTTTGGTGTCGTGCCAATAACTTGCTACTAAACGTTAGCAAATGCTTTCTTGTAAGCTTTTCTAAATCACGTGGCCTCATTCCCACTTCCTACCTCTCGATGGTACCCACCTCTCAACACTTAACGAGATGAAGGACTTGGGGGTTGTCTTCGATTCGAAATTTCTTTCACGACTAATATAAATTCTACTATTGCTAAGGCGTATTCACTTCTGGCTTTTATTAGGCGTTCCTGCACAGACTGAATCACGGATCCCTCCACCCTCAAGTTATTGTTCACTGCACTAGTTCGTTCGAAGCTGGAATATGCCTGTTTTATTTGGAGGCCGTATCATGAATGCCATATTGTTAGGCTTTGAACGTGTGCAGAACGCGTTTGTTCGGTTCGCGCTGCGGCTCGATGAACTTTTCTGAACCGATTCCATCTTATAAATCCAGCTGCTCACGTATCAAATTAGAGTCCCTGGGAATTCAGAAGACTGTTCCTATCGCTCACGTTGTTTATGACATCATTAATGGGGTAGTTGATGCACCTTGTCTCCCCAGGAGTCTCCAATTCACATGTCCCTATAAGGCCTCTTCGCAATATACCGATTTTCTATACGGATTGTGTCCGAACCCTCTATGCCTCAAACGCACCTTTGCTTAGAGCTATGACCGACTTTAATCGCATCTCTGATTATTCAGCTATTGATTTGCTCTTTCTAAGTTTACTTTTAAAACAATACTTACTGATATCTTTTCAAACAGATAAAGTTGCTGGTCAATCTCGTTATAGCATGTAAGTTTATTATTGTGTCTATACTCAACTTATGTACTATACTATTAAATAATTATCTAATTTTAATTCAACATTGTTATCTAGTCTGTAAGGGCTTTAAATGCCATAGACTGAAATAAAGAAATATGAAAATAAGCAGTACAAAATTATGCCAAGGAAATGCCATATGCAGAGGAGCTATGAAAATAACTAACAAAAAAGGTTGAAGTGCCGCAGTTAGAAAAAGCTCGTGTAGCAATAATAGTGAAACCCAAATCAAAACAAACAGTGGAAATAAAACTAAACAGCATTAAACAGCAAAGTAGATCCTAAAAATTTAAATATTCGAATATCGCATCAAAAAGCAATGGTGTTAATGCTAATTACTCAGTGAAAATAATGATGAACGTGAAAGAATAAAAACAGCGATTGAAAATAATATGGAAAAGATTACGAAATTAAGGTATGCGCAAACATGATTGCGCCCAAGCTTAATTGTGAAAGGTGTAAATATTCAATGTTGATAATGCTGAGTTGATTGAGAGAATAAAAAACAAAACGCTCACATAAGCGAAAGTGCATTAAAAGTTGTGAGAAAGAAAACGAGCAATACAATAGTTTTTGACGTTATAATACAAGCTGATAATGAGGAACTTTTCAAAGATACTTGCTGCAGAACGAATTAATATTGGTTGGGAAAGATGTAAAGTGTACGATGCGATCAGTGTGCTTAGGTGTTATAAATGTAAAGGCTTTAACCACAAATCTGTGGAATGCAAAAATGAGGAAGCCTGTCACAAATGCATGCCAGCCATAATTCAAAAAACGTGTAATGAAATTCCCACAAATAAATGTTTAAATTGTATTAAGCAAAGGAAAAGTTAACCTGCCATTACACATAAATCATGATACATTTGACAAAGAATGTCCTTGCCATGTGAACAAATTGCCAAAAAAGAAAAAGTAAGCTCGGGTATTAGCAATTAAAAAATTATGAGGCCATCAATCTAAAAGATAACATTAGGCAGCGAAAGTTGAAAAATAAAATAAAGTGCATATACCTTAATATAAACAGTATCACAGCAATAAGGAAGAAGTTGAAAGAATGATAGAAGAAGAAGCTCCAAATTTTGTTTTTTGTACAGAGACTCATACCACAGAGAATATCAGTGATTCAGAGCTTAATATTGTTGGTTATAACCATGCAAGGTGTGATTCACACAGCCGACACACAGGTGGTGTATTGATATATATTCATAAATTGATTAGCTTCAAAGTAATATACAACAGTAATATAAACAATATATATGGCGGTTGTGTTGTGCTGAAAACAACGAGAAGCACAATTAAGTGGCAAATTGGTGTAGTGATACCATTCACCGAATACAAGCGATGCTGAGTTCATTAGATCATGGGTGAAATGCTGGACGAATATTTTAATGAAAATGGAAACAATGTCATTATTGGTGATTTCAATATAAACATGAATGTAAGGTCAACTTACTCAAACCAGCTAAACCAAACATTCACATCAATGTCAATGAGACAGTTAATCAATTTTAATACAAGAATAACGAATCATCACAAACCAAAATAGATCTTCTCTATAGCAATAGCGGGTGATATCGAAATACAAAACTTAGAGAATCAGAGATTATCAGAACATGAAACAATTTGTATCAAACTGCCTGTACAAAAAAACAACAAAATGAGAGTGTATGATAACCGCTAATGCTGGGACAACTATAAGGGGAAAATTTATTTAATCATCTTAGGAATTATAATCTGGCCGAACTTACAAACTGTGACATCGATGAGAAAGTCATAGTCATAAATAACATATTGGAAGACGTAATGGATGCGATAATATTTGAAAAGCAGGTTCAAATCAAAATAATGAATAAAGTTGGCAAAGATATCAAACTCATGGGAGAATTACAATGTTATAAAACGACACTACAAAAGAGTAATCAAGTTTAAAAAGAAGAAATACATGGAGAATAAAATAGCAATCAACAGTAACAACCAAAGGCTGATGTGGAAATGTCTAAAAGATGCTGTAAATATGAACAACGAGAATTCTCAAATAAACGAGTTTTTATAAACAACACTTATGTTGAGGAAGATTATGAAATTGAAGACAATTAAATCAGTTTTTATTGAAAGTATAAGAATAATACGTAGTAGTATTGAAACCATTATGCCAGTTGAAGCTGAGGTAGACATAAATAGAAATTTATTTGAACTTACAAATGTAAGTGTTGATCAGTTCTTGCGTACAGCGGCAACATTACAAAATAAATATGGTGGAAGAAAACTATTAACAGGTGTCGTTTAAAGATAGTATGGTATATTTAGGATACTATTATACTAGCATAGTTAATGAAAGCTTTAATAGTGGTGTTTTTCCAGCATGCTGGAAAACGTCGACAATTATACCAGTTGAAAAAGTTAAAGGAACAGTAAAACCAGAAGAAGTACGGCCAATAAATACGTTACCTAGCGATGAAAAAATAATAGAGAAAATTGTAAAAGAACAGCTGCTAGAATATGTAAATAAATATGAAATTATTATTAGCGAGCAATCAGGGTTTAGATCAAAAACACTCCTGTGAAACCGCACTGAACATGGCGATAGCAGATTGGAAAGAAGGAATGTCTTGCAAACTGTAACAGTCGCAGTTTTTCTTGACCTTAAAAGAGCTTTTGAAACTATTGATAGAGATATGATGTTCAGGAAATTATATAACATCGGCATCCGAAATACAGCTTTAAAGTGGTTTCAGAAGCTACCTGGCAGGAAGAAAACAGAGAACTTTAATTAGGAACGTGACATCTCCTGAAATAGAAGTTGAAATAGGTTTACCACAGGGATCAGTACTAGCCGCTATTCTGTTCATAATATACATAAATGATATTAAAACTTGTTTGAGTCACTGTAAAATAAGACTATTTGCAGATGATGCATTGTTGACGATAAGCTGTCCATCCGTAACTGAGGCCATATCAAAGTACAAGCGGATATAGACTCTGTATATAAATGGCTATGTCAAAACAAGCTCAAAATTAATATTGAGAAAACAAAATGGATGGTTATGAGTAAAATACACTCAGGAGTTGACAATGTAACCCTAAAAATAGCAAATATCCCATTAGAAAGAATAAACCAAATAAAATACTTAGGAGTTATAATAGATGAAAGATTAAAGTTTGATGAGCATCTTAAATATGTAGAGGGGAAAGTTTCAAAGAAGATAGGTTTTATGATACGGACGTGCAAGCACATAAGCCGCTACTATAAAACAATGGTTTATAAGTCTATCGTTGAACCTCATTTTATATATTGCCCAACGATTCTATTTACAATAGCTGATTCAAGGATAAATACGTTGCAGAAAAAACAAAATATTATACTTTGAAATTCATACACAACATGAAATTAAGAAACCTACCAATTATCTAAATGATCGTGTAAATACAACAAACGATGTCCATAACTATAACACAAGAAACAAAAATAATTTCCACTTGCCAATTGTAAAATCCGAATTTGATAAAAAGAGTATATATTTTGAGGGATTAAGAGAATACAATGTACTTCCTAGGGACTTAAAAGATTGTAAAAATATGAAAGAGTTCAAGAGGCTATTATATTATATTATACCAAATATTGTAAAGGAGTACATATTAGGTAAAAAAGAAATACATTTTATAACTCAAAATTAATTATGCAAAATCCAAAGACTGTATAATGTATAAATGTGATCTCATAGATTTAATCTAAGTCTTAAGACTGTAATAAATAAAATAACTAACTCACTAAAACACGTATGGTAGGAAGCTGTCACAGTTCGCCAGATATCTCAATCGTGAGCGCAGAACTCGTAAACTGTGTCAACTGGCAGCCGATGGTAACATTGGCATCCGACGACCTGCATATACTTATTTCGCTCGAGCGTACCGCCGACTTCATCGTCACCGAAAAACGCACTTTCATAAACTTCAAAAAGGAAAGTGGCAAGAATATAAATCTTTTACAGACAACCTCTTTGCTGCCCTCCCTATCCCGACTGATGCCCGCCAAGGGGAGCGTGCCTTCCGTAAGGTCATTGAATCCGCCTAGGCAGGTTTCATTCCCGCCAGGAGAATTCCCGAAATCCGGCCCACTTCCGGCGGAGGCCGCAAACTTAGCGAGAGAACGTGACCTCAGGTTGTTGTTGTAGCAATGCTCGCCCCGCCTAATAGCCCCGACCGATCACAAATTGTCATCAATATCCTCTAACGGGAGTCCAAGGAAACTTGCAGTTTCAACAGGGGTGGACCATAAGGAAAGGGGTGTTAGAGGCGTTGGTTCCACATTACAATTGAAGAGATGGTTGGTGTCATGTGGGGACACATTGCAAGCGGGGCAATACATTTTGTATGTCGGGGTTGATTCTGGATAGGTAAGAGTTTAACCTGTTACAGTATCCAGAACGAAGTTGAGCAAGAGTGACACGCGTTTCCCAGGTTTCTGGGTATTCAACAGGAACTGTTTGGTCAGCATCTCATTTCTCTCCCTGATTGGGGAGAATTCTCGCCTCATTATGCAGATGGTGTTCTGGGGACATAAGAAGACAGCCCGTGGCGATTCTGAGAGCAGTATTTTGGCAGGCCTGTAGTTTCTTCCAGTGGGTGATTTTTAGGCTTGGCGAACATATGGGTGACGCGTAGCACGTAATAGGCTGGCTAATTGCTTTGTATGTAGTCATGAGCGTTTTCTTTATCTTTTCCTCAAGTACTGCCAGCGAGGGATTTGAAGATTTTGTTACGGCTCTGAATTCTCGGAACAATTGCGGCTGCGTGCTCACCAAAATGTAGATCCTGATCAAACGTCACACCCCAAGATTTTGGGGTGTAGGACAGTCGGTAGCGTAGTGCCATCGACGTGGATGTTCAAAATGGTCGACATTTGGGGCGACCATGTTGTAAATAAGGTCGCGGAAGATTTAGTCGGTGATAATGCCGGTTTCGCGAGGCGAAAAAACTGGAGAGATCAGGTACGTATCCGTTTATTTTATTGCATAGCGAATCGATCTTTGGGCCTGGGCCTGTGGCCATTATTGTGCAGTCATCGGCGTAGAAACGATTGTGACTCCTTCCGGTGGTGAATGCAGCTTAGATATGTAGAATTAAAGTGGGGATAGGACACCACCCTGTGGCACCCCTTGTTTAATTCTCCTTGGTTTTGATGTTTCGTTTCTAAATTGCACCGATGCCTGCCGACCACCCAGATAGTTTGCGGTCCACCTTTTAAGACATGGGGGAAGGGTAGACCCCTTTCCAGGTCTTGCAGTAACGAGCCATGGTTGACCGTATCAAAAGCTTATAAGACAGCTTGATCCAGGCGACCCCCAAATAAGGGATATAAACCAACGCATCAGATTGCTTGTGGACGAACACAAGCGGGCGAAATGGGAGGAGCACCTAAGAGGTTGTAACCTCTTTACCGGTGTGGGTAAACTTTGGTCCACCGTAAAGTCTCTATCGAATCCGACTAAGCACAAAGACAAAGTTTCCATCGCCTTTGGCGACAAAGTGCTGTCGGACGCGAAAAATTGCGCGAGCGCTTTCTGCCGACAATATATAATGCATCCTACGGTCGACAAAGATAGACGGAGAGCCAACAGACACGCACATAAACACAAATTCAGCGCGTCACCAATCACCATCACCGCTAAAGAGGTTGAGGACGCCATTGGTCGCGCTAAACCATCCAAAGCAGTGGGGCCCAGACGGCATAGCCATGCCGATGCTTAAAAGCCTAGGGAAAGAGGGTTTCAAATATTAGCGCTTGTCTTCAACCTGTCTCCTTCCACCTTTGTCATACCCGAGAAATGGAAAATGGCCAAGGTGGTCCCGCTACTAAAGCCTGGGAAAACCAGCTAACATAGGAGAGTCGTATCGTCCGATATCTCTCCTGTCGCCAGTAGCAAAGACGCTGAAGCCATTTTGCTCCCTTATTTCCAAGCAAATGTGCAGCTAGCCTCTCATCAGCATGGCTTCACAAAAACTCCATAGCACTACCACCGCGCTTAAATGCCATTAGCACCCAGATAAATTGCGGTTTAAATCAATACCCCCACCATAGAACAGTACTCGTAGCGCTAGACCTATCAAAAGCTTTTGATGCGGTCAACCATGGCTCGTTACTGCAAGACCTGGAAGGGTCTACCCTTCCCCCATGTCTTAAAAGGTGGACTGCAAATTATCTAGGTGGTCGGCAGGCATCGGTGCAATTTAGAAACGAAACATCAAAAACCCAGGAGAATTAAACAAGGGGTGCCACAGGTGGTGTTCTATCCCCACTTTTGTTTAATTTCTACATATCTAAGCTACCTCACCACCGGAAGGAGTCACAATCGTTCCTACGCCGATGACTGCCACAATAATGGCCACAGGTCCAGGCCCAAAGATCGATGAGCTATGCAATAAAATAAACGGCTACCTCCCTGATCTCTCCAGTTTTTCGCCTCGCAAAACCTGGCATTATCACCGACTAAATCTTCCGCGACCTTATTTACAACACGCACGCCCCAAATGTCGACCATTTGAACATCCACGTCGATGGCACTACGCTACCGACTGTCCTACACCCCAAAATCTTGGGTGTGACGTTTGATCAGGACCTACATTGTGGTGAGCACGCAGCCGCATCTGTTCCGAGAATTCAGAGCCGTAACAAAATCCTCAAATCCCTCGCTGCAGAACCTGGGGAAAAGATAAAGAAACGCTCATGACTACATACAAATCAATTAGCCAGCCGATTACGTGCTACTCGTCACCCATATGGTCGCCAAGCCTAAAATTTACCCACTGGAAGCTACAGGCCTGCAAAATACTGCTCTCAGAATTGCCACGGGCTGTCTTCTTATGTCCCCAGAACACCATCTGCATAATGAGGCGAGAATACTCCCCATCAGGGATAGAAATGAGATGCTGACCAAACAGTTCCTGTTGAATACCCAGAAACCTGAGCATCCCAACAGACATCTGATTGATGAACCAGCACCGCCTAGGGGCTTAAGGAGTCATCTCCGTAAGCACTTTGAGGAAATACGGCACCTGAGAACCCAGCCGTATGAAGCGAAAAAACACAAGCAGGTCCCTTGGTGAGCTCCATAAACAGGCGTCGGACCTTTATGCCGGGAATTGACCGGTGAATCCAGTACTTAAAGAAAAGTATCCAAAACTCGCGGAAGAGGAACGCATACTCCCCAGGGAAACGCGTGTCACTCTTGCTCAACATCGTTCTGGATACTGTAACAGGTTAAACTCTTACCTATCCAGAATCAACCCCGACACACAAAATGTATGCCCCGCTTGCAATGTGTCCCAACATGACACCAACCATCTCTTTAATTGTAATGTGGAACCAACGCCTCTAACACCCTATCCTTATGATCCACCCCTGTTGAAACAGCAAGTTTCCTTGGACTACCGTTAGAGGATATTGATGAAAATTTGTGATCGGTCGCGGCTGTTAGGTGGGGCGAAGCATTGCTACAACAACAACAACAACACCAACAACAACAACAACAGTATTTTCCGCCTTCGGATTATTGCCGTCGAGGTCAATACGCGTCTTTTGACACATCACTCTACATTTTGGACGCGTATTAGCAGTGTCATGATTATTGTTTCTCAGGTCAATACGTCGTCTTTGACTCCTCCTCTCGATATTTTTGGTAGCGTATTAGCAGTCGACCCCTCAACTAGACTTTTACCCGCAAAAATACTATGGATTCCACCCTCGGTTACGGAGGGACCCACGGGTCATTTTTCGGGGTTTTCGTAATATCGCGTTAAATTCGTTAAAGACGCGTCTTCACATCAGTATTAATAATTCGAAGGTGGAAAATAAAATTTTTACTCGTTCAAAAGATATTAAAAAACCGAAAAGTAACCCGCGGGTCCCTCCGGAACCGGGGGTGGTATCCATAGTATTTTTAGTAGTAGTGCAGTTTAGGGGCCCCACCCTAAAGTTAGGCCAAGATTTCCGAGTGAGGTATCAAAAGATGCGCATTAATCTCGAGAACAATAATCCGAAGGCGGAACGGAAAATTTGTATATCTGTCCGGAGATATTTGCAGTTGAATTTGGCGATTTCCATGTGGTTGTTGTTGTGGTTGTACCCACAAAAAAAATTGTGCATCACCGTAGCGGTAGCCACGGTTATACCACACACAGCGCGACCAAAGGCCGCCAATGCAGAAAGGTGTTCTGCGCAAAAATACTATGGATCCCACCCCCGGTTTCGGAAGTACCCGCGGGTCTTTTTCGGGTTTTCATTAATATCTTTTGAACGGGTAAGAAAAGTAACTTCCGCTTTCGGATCCTTGATCTAGACGTGAATACGCGTCTTTTGATACCTCACTTAAAAAAAGGCCCAATTTTAGGTTGGGGCCCCTAAGCTGCACAATTACCCACCTTTCTGCGTTGGCGGCCTTCGGCCGCGCTTATAAAAAATTACCCTGGGTAGGTCCAACACCGGTTTAGAGACCAAAACTATATCCGCGCAAAACACTTATGTTCACAATTTTTTTGTGGGTACGACAACAACAACGACACCTGAGAACACAGCCGTATGAAGCCAAAACACAAGCAGGTACTCACTGACTCCACAAACAGGCGTCGGACCTCTATGTCAGGAATTGCCCGGTGAATCCTGTACTCAAAGAACAATACCCTAGGCTTGAAGAAGAGGAACGCACATTCCCTAGGGAAACGCCCGTCACTCTAGCTCACTTGGTGTTGTTGTTGTAGCAACGCTTCGCCCCACCTAACAGCCGCGACCGATCACAAATTGTCATCAATATCCTCTAACGGGAGTCCAAGGAAACTTGCCGTTTCAACAGGGGTGGACCATAAGGATAGGGGTGTTAGAGGCGTTGGTTCCACATTACAATTAAAGAGATGGTTGGTGTCATGTGGGGACACATTGCAAGTGGGGCATACATTTTGTATGTCGGGGTTGATTCTGGATAGGTAAGAGTTTAACCTGTTACAGTATCCAGATGGTGTTCTGGGGACATAAGAAGACAGCCCGTGGCGATTCTGAGAGCAGTATTTTGGCAGGCCTGTAGTTTCTTCCAGTGGGTAATTTTAGGCTTGGCGACCATATGGGTGACGCGTAGCACGTAATCGGCTGGTTAATTGCTTTGTATGTAGTCATGAGCGTTTCTTTATCTTTTCCCCAGGTACTGCCAGCGAGGGATTTGAGATTTTGTTACGGCTCCGAATGCTCGGAAAAATTGCGGCTGCGTGCTCACCAAAATGTAGAGCCTGATCAAACGTCACACCCAAGATTTTGGGGTGTAGGACAGTCGGTAGCGTAGGTAGCAGAAGATTTAATCGGTGATAATGCCAGGTTTCGCGTGGCGAAAAAACTGGAGATATCAGGGAGGTAGCCGTTTATTTTATTGCATAGCCCATCGATCTTTGGGCCTGGGTCTGTGGCCTTTATTGTGCAGTCATCGGCGTAGTAAACGATTGTGACTCCTTCCGGTGGTGAAGGTAGCTTAGATATGTAGAAATTAAACAAAAGTGGGGATAGGACACCACCCTGTGGTACCCGTTATTTAATTCTCCTTGGTTTTGATGTTTCGTTTCTAACCGATGCCTGCCGACCACCCAGATAATTTGTGGTCCACCTTTTAAGACATGGGGGAAGGGTAGACCCTTCCAGTCTTGCTGTAACGAGCCATGGTTGACCGTATCAAAAGCTTTTGATAGGTCTAGCACTACGAGTACTGTTCTATGGTGGGGGTATTGATTTAAACCGCAATTTATCTGGGTGATAATGGCATTTAGCGCGGTGGTAGTGCTATGGAGTTTTCTGAAGCCATGCTGATGAGAGGCTAGCTGCAAATTTCCTTGGAAATAAGGAGCAAAATAGCTTCAAGCGTCTTTGCTACTGGCGATAGGAGAGATATCGGACGATACGACTCTCCGATGTTAGCTGGTTTCCCAGGCTTTAGTAGCGGGACCACCTTGGCCATTTCCCATTTCTCGGGTATGACAAAGGTGGAAAGAGACAGGTTGAAGTCATGCGCTAAATATTTGAAACCCTCTTTCCCTAGGCTTTTAAGCATCGTCTGGGCCCACTGCTTTGGATGGTTTAGCGCGACCAATGGCGTCCTCAACCTCTTTAGCGGTGATGGTGATTGGTGACGCGCTGAATTTGTGTTTATGTGCGTGTCTATTATTATTATTATTATTATTATTACTATTATTAGCTTCTTTATTAGCCGTAGCTATTTAAAACTTTCAGGTACAGTTTAGTAATTCAAAATCGGTAACTTAGCAATAGCTAATTGGCTCATTGTGAGCTAAAATGTTCTCTAATATGATATATTATCAGTCTTTTAAATACATTAATATTTCTTTCGTTTTTTATATTGCTTGGCAATTCATTAAAAAGTTTTAGGCCTTTATACATTAAACATTTTGTGCCTTATTGGATTTATAAAATTGAATTCTAAAATCATTCTTGTTCCTTAAGCCGTAGGGTTGCACAGCTCCTACATATGCTATTTGGCTCATTAAGTACTTTGGTAGTAGGTGATATTTCATTTTAAACACAAAAAGAAGTACGTTCATAATTGTTCTTTGATTGATATTTAACCATTTCAGAGTTTCTAACATATATGTGATTGGTGTCAGCCTATTACATAATAGTATGCACCGCATCCCTTTGTTTTGTAGTTTTGCAGCCGGTTTTTCATCTGTGTGGATCCCAGGAATAAAATGGTCGAACAGTATTCAAAATGTGGCTTGATCATTACATTAATACCTTTACTGCGCTGTTGATAGGTATATTTTTGCGAATTCTTCGGAAAAATGCAATTTTTTCGAGATTTTACTGCAGATATAATCTATATGCTTATCGAAATTTAATTTTTTGTCGATGACAATGCCGAGATATTTAATTTCGTTAACTTTATCTATTATTTCATCATTAACTATAATATTATTGGCCCTCCGTCTATCTTTGTCGACCGTAGAATGCATTATATATTGTCGGCAGAAAGCGCTCGCGCATTTTTCGCATCCGACAGCACTTTGTCGCCAAAGGCGATGGAAACTTTGTCTTTGTGCTTAGTCGGATTCGATAGGGACTTTACGGTGGACCAAAGTTTACCCACACCGGTAGAGAGGTTACAACCTCTTAGGTGCTCCTCCCATTTCGCCCGCTTGTGTTCGTCCACAAGCAATTTGATGCGTTGATTTATATCCCTTACTTGTGGGTCGCCTGGTTCAAGCTGTCTTATAAGGTCACGTTCTCTCGCTAAGTTTGCGGCCTCCGCCGGGAAGCGGGGCCGGATTTCGGGAATTATCCCGGCGGGAATGAAACGTACCGAGGCGGATTCAATGACCTTACGGCTTCCCAAGGCAGTCGGTTCTATGTACCGGAGCGACTCGGGATTTTTCCCGACCAAGGACTGTCATTTCAGTGTGACCCCATCTAATTTGTTTCGTCCCTCCCACAAATTGTCATCCTCCCAGCAGCTCCTTGCAGCAGGACTGCTCTATATTCTCTTACTCCGGGAAGGCATCGAATCCAATCCGGGTCCGTCTCCTGACCCCGGTCCTGAGAAATGGTTTTGCTGCATCTGCCGGAAAAGAATCTTTTTAGGACGGTCATACTCTGTTCAGTGTGTCTCGTGCAAGGGATGGTTGCATCGGACAGGTTGTTCTGGGCTTGATCCCAAAACCCGACGTCCACGTAACTTTTATAAATCTTTTGTGGCTCCTTGCTGTTCACGCCCAAGGGCGTCCCGTAGTCTACGCCTTAGCGCACTACCTTCCAGCAGCCCCGCTGCTCAGCAAGCCACAACAAGTACCCGCTGCTGCTCGCGCCCCACGGCGCCAACAACTCAAACAGCTGGTACCACTCATAACTACTACCTTCGTAGTAGAGTTGGAAGCAATGCTGAGCATCAGCCCCTGCCCCCGTCTTCTCCCCCCTCTTTTCCGGAAGCAATCGTGCAGGTCAGGGAAACAGACTCTTAGTCCCTACCTCCGTTTGCACCGTCTGCCAGCACAGAATATATAGGTTTGCGACATCCGCCCAATGCAGCTCCTGCCTTGGGTGGTGCCACTTTCCCAGATGTTCTGGTCTCCGCGACGGCAACCCCCCGACGATTTCATCGCGCCATGTTGCCAGGTCGCAAACCCAAATCATCCGGGTACCCCAATGCTTGCCCAAGGACGCCCAGTCCCAGGGCCACAACATCAATTGCGTCCTGGCCTTCCACAACCCAGGCGTAGTCACCCGTCGCTTACCCCCAGATTGGCGACGTCTCCCCTTATGCACTTCAGAATCCTGCAGTTAAACTGTAATGGACTAACTGGGCAGATTACGGAGATAGTCGATTTCATGAAGCGGCACAACATCCGCATTGCTGAGATTCAAGAGACTAAACTCACAGCAAGATCTGCATTGCAGACCTGCTCTGGGTATAACGTCCACAGGAAAGACCGCGAGAGCGGAAATGGAGGCGGTCTCGCGTTTATCATACACCACTCTGTGCAATATTATATATTTGATCCTGGCATCGACCGCAGGGACAATGTCTTAGAACGTCAAGGCCTATATGTCCGGTCAGGCGATGCAAACCTAGAAATCATCAAAATCTACATCCCTCCTGCCACCTGTTGCCCCAGTGGATACCGCCCTAATATCAGGGCCTTACTCACTGGCAACAATCGCATTATCTTGGGTGATTTCAATGCCCATCATGATCTATGGCATTCAAACTTGCGGGCGGACAGTAGGGATGAGATGTTGGCGGATCAAATAGAAGAAACGACGTTCTGCACAATAAACGGAGACGCCCCCACACGTCTGGTAGGAAGCTGTCACAGCTCGGCAGATATCTCAATCGTTAGCGCAGAACTCGTAAACTGCGTCAACTGGCAGCCGATGGTAACATTGGCATCCGACCACCTGCCCATACTTATTGCGCTTGAGCGTACCGCCGACTTCATCGTCACTGAAAAACGCACTTTCATAAGCTTCAAAAAAGGAAAGTTGGAAGAATATAAATCCTTTACAGACAGCCGCTTTGCTGCCCTCCCTATCCCGACTGATGCCCGCCAAGGGGAGCGTGCCTTCCGTAAGGTCATTAAATCCGCCTCGGCACATTTCATTCCCGCCGGGAGAATTCCCGAAATCCGGCCCCACTTCCCGGCGGAGGCCGCAAACTTAGCGAGAGAACGTGACCTTATAAGACAGCTTGATCCAGGCGACCCCCAAATAAGGGATATAAACCAACGCATCAGATTGCTTGTGGATGAACACAAGCGGGCGAAATGGGAGGAGCACCTAAGAGGTTGTAACCTCTCTACCGGTGTAGGTAAACTTTGGTCCACCGTAAGGTCCCTATCGAATCCGACTAAGCACAAAGACAAAGTTTCCATCGCCCTTGGCGACAAAGTGCTGTCGGACGCGAAAAAAATGCGCGAGCGCTTTCTGCCGACAATATATTATGCATCCTACGGTCGACAAAGATAGAAGGAGAGCCAATAGACACGCACATAAACACAAATTCAGCGCGTCACCAATCACCATCACCGCTAAAGAGGTTGAGGACGCCATTGGTCGTGCTAAACCATCCAAAGCAGTAGGCCCAGACGGCATAGCCATGCCGATGCTTAAAAGCCTAGGGAAAGAGGGTTTCAAATATTTAGCGCATGTCTTCAATCTGTCTCTTTCCACCTTTGTCATACCTGAGAAATGGAAAATGGCCAAGGTGGTTCCGCTACTAAAGCCTGGGAAACCAGCTAACATAGGTGAGTCGTATCGTCCGATATCTCTCCTATCGCCAGTGGCAAAGACGCTTGAAGCCATTTTGCTCCCTTATTTCCAAGCAAATTTGCAGCTAGCCCCTCATCAGCATGGCTTCAGAAAACTCCATAGCACTACCACCGCGCTAAATGCCATTAGCACTCAGATAAATTGCGGTTTAAATCAATACCCCCACCATAGAACAGTACTCGTAGCGCTAGATCTATCAAAAGCTTTCGATACGGTCAACCATGGCTCGTTACTGCAGGACCTGGAAGGGTCTACCCTTCCCCCATGTCTTAAAAGGTGGACCGCAAATTATCTGGGTGGTCGGCAGGCATCCGTGCAATTTAGAAACGAAGCATCAAAACCAAGGAGAATTAAACAAGGGGTGCCACAGGGTGGTGTCCTATCCCCACTTTTGTTTAATTTCTACATATCTAAGCTACCTTCACCACCGGAAGGAGTCACAATCATTTCCTACGCCGATGATTGCACAATAATGGCCACAGGCCCAGGCCCAAAGATCGATCCGCTATGCAATAAAATAAACGGCTACCTCCCTGATCTCTCCAGTTTTTTCGCCTCGCGAAACCTGGCATTATCACCGACTAAATCTTCCGCGACCTTATTTACAACATGGACGCCCCAAGCGTCGACCATTTTGAACATCCACGTCGATGGCACTACGCTACCGACTGTCCTACACCCCAAAATCTTGGGTGTGACGTTTGATCAGGGTCTAAATTTTGGTGAGCACGCAGCCGCAATTGTTCCGAGAATTCAGAGCCGTAACAAAATCCTCAAATCCCTCGCTGGCAGTACTTGGGGAAAAGTTAAGAAACGCTCATGACTATATACAAAGCAATTAGCCAGCCGATTACGTGCTACGCGTCACCATATGGTCGCCAAGCCTAAAAATCACCCACTGGAAGAAACTACAGGCCTGCCAAAATACTGCTCTCAGAATCGCCACGGGCTGACTTCTTATGTCCCCAGAACACCATCCATTATGCAGATGCGAGCATACTCCCCATCAGGGAGAGAAATGAGATGCTGACCAAACAGTTCCTGTTGAATACACAGAAACCTGGGCATCCCAACAGACATCTGATTGATGAACCAGCACCGCCTAGGGGCTTAAGGAGTCATCTCCGTAAGCATTTTGAGGAAATACGGCACCTGAGAACCCAGCCGTATGAAGTGAAAAAACACGCTTCCCAAGGCAGTCGGTTCTATGTACCGGAGCGACTCGGGATTTTTCCCGACCAAGGACTGTCATTTCAGTATGACCCCATCTAATTTGTTTCGTCCCTCCCACAAATTGTCATCCTCCCAGCAGCTCCTTGCAGCAGGACTGCTCCATATTCTCTTACTCCGGGAAGGCATCGAAACCAATCCGGGTCCGTCTCCTGACCCCGGTCTGAGAAATGGTTTTGCTGCATCTGCCGGAAAAGAATCTTTTTAGGACGGTCCTCCGTTCAGTGTGTCTCGTGCAAGGGATGGTTGCATCGGACAGGGTTGTTCTGGGCTTGATCCCAAAACCCGACGTCCACGTAACTTTTATAAATCTTTTGTGGCTCCTTGCTGTTCACGCCCAAGGGCGTCCCGTAGTCTACGTCTAAGCGCCCCCCCCCTACCTTCCAGCAGCCCCGCTGCTCAGCAAGCCACAACAAGTACCCGCTGCTGCTCGCGCCCCACGGCGCCAACAACTCAAACAGCTTCTACCACTCATAACTACAATCTTCGTTGTAGAGTCGGAAGCAATGCTGAGCAGCAGCCCCTGCCCCCGTCTTCTCCCCCGGCAGCAATCGTGTAGGTCAGGGAAACAGACTCTTAGTCCCTACCTCCGTTTGCACCGTTTGCCAGCACAGAATATATATGTTTGCGACATCCGCCCAATGCAGCTCCTGCCTTGGGTGGTGCCACTTCCCTAGATGTTCTGGTCTCCGCGTCGGCAACCTCCCGACGGGTTTCATCGCGCCATGTTGCCGCAAACCCAAATCATCCGGGTACCCCAATGCTTGCCCAAGAACGCCCAGTCCTAGGGCCACAACAGCAATTGCGTCCTGGCCTTCCCCAACCCAGGCGTAGTCACCCGTCACTTACCCCCAGAGTGGCGACGTCTCCCCTTATGCACTTCAGAATTCTGCAGTTAAACTGTAATGGACTAACTGGGAAGATTACGGAGATAGTCGATTTCATGAAGCGGGTTAGGGGATCAGAATATACCCGCGGTAGGTATGCCTGTCGTAAGAGGCGACTAAAATACCAGATTCAAAGGGCTGTGTAGCGCAACCTTTTAGGTTGCCAGCGCAATATATAGCTTCTCCAAACCCAATTGTCAACCTCACCTATCCGCGGCGAATCCTGTTTCACTAACAGACGAGGCTCTGGCGACCCCAAGCTCCTCATGGAAATTGGGGGTAGGGAGGGAGGGAATGGCCTGAAGGTTTAATGTGGCCACATAAATCGTTCCCGAGATGGTCGGGCTAGCACCTTAATGGTGCTGTGGTACCGGAGCGTACCGGATTTGTATCCGGCAAAGGACCATCACATCGATAACACTCCCCAAAGCCTTCGGGGAGCAACCTTATCGCTACAACAACAACAACAACAACATGAAGCGGCACAACATCCGCATTGCTGCGATTCAAGAGACTAAACTCACAGCAAGATCTGCATTGCAGACCTGGTCTGGGTATAACGTCCACAGGAAAGACCGCGAAAGCGGAAATGGAGGCGGTCTCGAGTTTATCATACACCACTCTGTGCAATATTGTATATTTGATCCTGGCATCGACCGCAGGGACAATGGCTTAGAACGTCAAGGCCTATCTGTCCGGTGAGGCGATGCAAACCTAGAAATCATCAACATCTACATCCCTCCTGCCACCTGTTGCCCCAGTGGATACCGCCCTAATATCAGGGCCTTACTCACTGGCAACAATCGCATTATCTTAGGCGATTTCAATGCCCATCATGATCTATGGCATTCAAACTTGCGGGCGGACAGTAGGGGTGAGATGTTTACGGTTCAAATAGAAGAAACGACGTTCTGCACAATAAACGTAGACGCCCCCACACGTATGGTAGGAAGCTGTCACAGCTCGCCAGATATCTCAATCGTGAGCGCAGAACTCGTAAACTGCGTCAACTGGCAGCCGATGGTAACATTGGCATCCGACCACCTGCCCATACTTATTTCGCTTGAGCGTAACGCCGACTTCATCGTCACGGAAAAACGCACTTTCATAAACTTCAAAAATGGGAAGAATATAAATCCTTTACAGACAGCCGCCTAGCTGCCCTCCCTATCCCGACTGATGCCCGCCAAGGGGAGCGTGCCTTCCGTGAGGTCATTTAATCCGCCTCGGCACATTTCATTCCCGCCGGGAGAATTTCCGAAATCCGGCCTCACTTCCCGGCGGAGGCCGCAAACTTAGCGAGAGAACGTGACCTTATAAGACAGCTTGACCCAGGCGACCCCCAAATAAGGGATATAAACCAACGCATCAGATTGCTTGTAGATGAACACAAGCGGGCGAAATGAGAGGAGCACCTAAGAGGTTGTAACCTCTCTACCGGTGTGGGTAAACTTTGGTCCACCGTAAAGTCCCTATCGAATCCGACTAAGCACAAAGACAAAGTTTCCATCGCCTTTGGCGACAAAGTGCTGTCGGACGCGAAAAAATGCGCGAGCGCTTTATGCCGACAATATATAATGCATGCTACGGTCGACAAAGATAGACGGAGAGCCAATAGACGCGCACATAAACACAAATTCCGCGCGTCACAATCACCATCACCGCTAAAGAGGTTGAGGACGCCATTGGTCGTGCTAAACCATCCAAAGCAGTGGGCCCAGACGGCATAGCCATGCCGATGCTTAAAAACCTAGGTAGTTAATTGGAGACTTACCCGAATATTTTGGGTACCGCTTGGTGAAGGTGCTGATGACTATTCGGACGTCTGATGATGGCTTCGCTTTGGATGGCGATTTGGATGGTGTTGTGTCGAATGTGTCCCTTAGGTGGGGCGCAAACTTTCTTCAGCTAGTTTCTTCTTGCCACTTACCAAGTGTGACCACGTATAGGTGTACGAACGCTTGTGATGATCCTTGCACAAATCGATTGCAAGCCAAGTAGAGCACAGCAGGAGTGACGTTGGGTTAGGACACTTGGAACTGGATTTTTTCCCTTTGGACAAACGAAACTCTAATTCACTTTCCTTTGGAATTTTCACACCGGACACAAGTGTGTGAATTTATTTAACTAATGTGTTAATTACATACAAAATTTAATTGTGCTGCTAAATTTGCAGATATCAACATACAGCTTATTCACTTTTATTTGTTCCCTGAAGCTTTTCTTCATTCGCGAAAGGATAGATATGGCGATGCGGCAACCAAACCACGATTACTTTAGCAGAAAACGCTGATGATTTCCACAAATTAAAGGTGATAAATTTACAAATTGTGTTAGCCGGAAAAAAGTATATTGATTTTGCGAAATGGAAAAAAATTTACAAGCTGCGATGCTTTGCACGATATAATAATAAATCACAAAGTTGTTAATTAGCGCACAAACTGAGTAAATCGCGAAGTTATTAATTCGCATAAAAAACAGAAGTAACTTTTGCAAAACTGTGCTGAACTTGCTAAGATGACAATAATAATAATAATTTAGCAAGGGTACAAAAGGTGGTGGTTTTCTGACAGGTCGGCGATCATGCCATATCGCCATTCTGTACTTGCGGCGAATTGAACTTGGTGGATTTTCGCGGTGGAGGCTGCCACACGTCCATGAGGAGACCCAATAGGGAATTTAAGGGTAAATACAATTCATTGATTTTGTGGGTAGTTCAATATAAAAAATATAATTCAATAATCGAATACAATCCAAGATACGGGATATATATACATTCATAGAGCTACGTATAAAAAAGGAGAGAGATGGGACAGTTGACAGCCTACACCGCGTAAACACTAGGGAAAGAGGGGTTCAAATATTTAGCACATGTCTTCAATCTGTCTCTTTCCACCTTTGTCATACCTGAGAAATGGAAAATGGCCAAGGTGGTCCCGCTACTAAAGCCTGGGAAACCAGCTAACATAGGTGAGTCGTATCGTCCGTATCTCTCCTATCGCCAGTGGCAAAGACGCTTGAAGCCATTCTGCTCCCTTATTTCCAAGCAAATTTGCAGCTAGCCCTCATCAGCATGGCTTCAGAAAACTCCATAGCACTACCACCGCGCTGAATGCCATTAGCACCCAGATAAATTGCGGTTTAAATCAATACCCCCACCATAGAACAGTACTCGTAGCGCTAGACCTATCAAAAGCTTTTGATACGGTCAACCATGGCTCGTTACTGCAGGACCTGGAAGGGTCTACCCTTCCCCCATGTCTTAAAAGGTGGACCGCAAATTATCTGGGTGGTCGGCAGGCATCGGTGCAATTTAGAAACGAAACATCAAAACCAAGGAGAATTAAACAGGGGGTGCCACAGGGTGGTGTCCTATCCCCACTTTTGTTTAATTTCTACATATCTAAGCTACCTTCACCACCGGAAGGAGTCACAATCGTTTCCTACGCCGATGACTGCACAATAATGGCCACAGGCCCAGGCCCAAAGATCGATGCGCTATGCAATAAAATAAACGGCTACCTCCCTGATCTCTCCAGTTTTTTCGCCTCGCGAAACCTGGCATTATCACCGACTAAATCTTCCGCGACCTTATTTACAACATGGACGCCCCAAAAGTCGACCATTTTGAACATCCACGTCGATGGCACTACGCTACCGACTGTCCCGACACCCCAAAATCTTGGGTGTGACGTTTGATCAGGATCTACATTTTGGTGAGCACGCAGCCGCAATTGTTCCGAGAATTCAGAGCCGTAACAAAATCCTCAAATCCCTCGCTGGCAGTACATGGGGAAAAGATAAAGAAACGCTCATGACTACATACAAAGCAATTAGCCAGCCGATTACGTGCTACGCGTCGCCCATATGGTCGCCAAGCCTAAAAATCACCCACTGGAAGAAACTACAGGCCTGCCAAAATACTGCTCTCAGAATCGCCACGGGCTGTCTTCTTATGTCCCCAGAACACCATCTGCATAATGAGGCGAGAATACTCCCCATCAGGGAGAGAAATGAGATGCTGACCAAACAGTTCCTGTTGAATACCCAGAAACCTGGGCATCCCAACAGACATCTGATTGATGAACCAGCACCGCCTAGGGGCTTAAGGAGTCATCTCCGTAAGCATTTTGAGGAAATACGGCACCTGAGAACCCAGCCGTATGAAGTGAAAAAACACAAGCAGGTCCTTGGTGAACTCCATAAACAGGCGTCGGACCTTTATGCCGGGAATTGCCCGATGAATCCAGTACTTAACGAAAATTATCCAAAACTTGCAGAAGAGGAACGCATACTCCCCAGGGAAACGCGTGTCACTCTTGCTCAACTTCGTTCTGGATACTGTAACAGGCTAAACTCTTACCTATCCAGAATCAACCCTGACATACAAAATGTATGCCCCGCTTGCAATGTGTCCCCACATGACACCAACCATCTCTTCAATTGTAATGTGGAACCAACGCCTCTAACACCCCTTTCCTTATGGTCCACCCCTGTTGAAACGGCAAGTTTCCTTGGACTCCCGTTAGAGGATACTGATGACAATTTGTGATCGGTCGCGGCTATTAGGTGGGGCGAGCATTGCTACAACAACAACAAGTGAAAAAACACAAGCAAGTGCTTGGTGAACGAAAATTATCCAAAACTTGCGGAAGAGGAACGCATACTCCCCAGGGAAACGCGTGTCACTCTTGCTCAACTTCGTTCTGGATACTGTAACAGGTTAAACTCTTACCTATCCAGATTCAACCCCGACATACAAAATGTATGCCCCGCTTGCAACGTGTCCCCACATGACACCAACCATCTCTTCAATTGTAATGTGGAACCAACGCCTCTAACACCCCTTTCCTTATAGTCCACCCCTGTTGAAACGGCAAGTTTCCTTGGACTCCCGTTAGAGGATATTGATGACAATTTGTGATCGGTCGCGGCTATTAGGTGGGGCGAGCATTGCTACAACAGCAACAACCTTACGGAAGGCACGCTTCCCTTGGCGGGCATCAGTCGGGATAGGGAGGGCAGCAAAGAGGTTGTCTGTAAATGATTTATATTCTTCCCACTTTCCTTTTTTGAAGTTTATGAAAGTGCGTTCTTCGGTGACGATGAAGTCGGCGGTACGCTCGAGCGAAATAAGTATATGCAGGTGGTCGGATGCCAATGTTACCATCGGCTGCCAGTTGACGCAGTTTACGAGTTCTACGCTCACGATTGAGATATATGGCGGACTGTGACAGCTTCCTACCATACGTGTGTGGGCGTCTCCGTTTATGGTGCAGAACGTCGTGTCTTCTATTTGATCCGCCAACATTTCACCCCTACTGTCCGCCCGCAAGTTTGAGTGCCATAGATCGTGATGGGCATTGAAATCGCCTAATATAATGCGATTGTTGCCAGTGAGTAAGGCTCTGATATTAGGGCGGTATCCACTGGGGCAACAGGTGGCAGGAGGGATGTAGATGTTGATGATTTCTAGGTTTGCATCGCCTGACCGGACAGATAGGCCTTGACGTTCTAAGACATTGTCCCTGCGGTCGATGCCAGGATCAAATATATAATATAACACAGAGTGGTGTATGATAAACGCGAGACCGCCTCCATTTCCGCTCTCGCGGTCTTTCCTGTGGACGTTATACCCAGAGCAGGTCTGCAATGCAGATCTTGCTGTGAGTTTAGTCTCTTGAATCGCAGCGATGCGGATGTTGTGGGGGGCTTAGGCGTAGACTACGGGACCCCCTTGGGCGTGAACAGCAAGGAGCCACAAAAGATTTATAAAAGTTACGTGGACGTCGGGTTTTGGGATCAAGCCCAGAACAACCTGTCCGATGCAACCAACCCTTACACGAGACACACTGAACAGAGTATGACCGTCCTAAAAAGATTCTTTTCCGGCATTTGCAGCAAAACCATTTCTCAGGACCGGGGTCAGGAGATGGACCCGGATTGGATTCGATGCCTTCCCGGAGTAAGAGAATATGGAGCAGTCCTGCTGCAAGGAGCTGCTGGGAGGATGACAATTTGTGGGAGGGACGCAACAAATTAAATGGGGTTACACTGAAATGACAGTCCTTAGTCGGGAAAAATCTCGAGTCGTTCCGGTACATAGAACCGACTGCCTTGGGAAGCGTTTAGCTCAACTTCGATCTGGATACTGTAACAGGTTAAACTCTTACCTATCCAGAATCAACCCCCGAATCAGTGTCATGCTGTCGTAGAAAGGTGTTCTACGCAAAAATACTATGGGTCCCACTCCCGGTCTCGGAGCACTAAAAAGCTAAAAATTTTTGAACGAACTAAAATTAGTATTTTCCGCCTTCGGATTATTGCCGTCGAGGTCAATACGCATCTTTTGCTCCTCTCTCGATATCTTTGGTAGCGTATTAGCAGTCGACCCCTCAACTAGACTTTTACCCGCAAAAATACTATGGATTCCACCCTAGGTTTCGGAGGGACCCACGGGTAATTTTTCAGTTTTTCGTTAATATCTTTTGAACGACTTAAAATTCCGCCTTCGGATTATTAATACTGATGTCAAAACGCGTCGTTTGACACCTCCCTCGATATGTTTGGACGCGTATTAGCAGTGTCATGCTGTCCTATAGAATTACCCTTTTTCTTATTTATTTACGTAAATATTTTGGGTAATAGTCTAGTTGAGGGGTCGACTGCTAATATGCGTCAAAAACTATTGAGAGAGATGTCAAAAGACGCGTATTAATCTCGAGAACAATAATCCGCAGGCGGAAAAGATCAAAAGATTTTAACGAAAAAGCGAAAAAAGACCCGCGGGTACCTCCGAAACCGGGGGTGGGATCCATAGTATTTTTGCGCAGAACACCTTTTACGGTGGCTACCGCCACGGTGATGCACAATTTTTTGGAAATAGTCTAGTTGAGGGTCAACTGCTAATAGGCCACCAAAAATATCGAGAGGTGTCAAACGACGCGTCTTGACATCAGTATTAATAATCCGAAGGCGAAACGTCCACCGTAAAGTCCCTATCGAATCCGACTAAGCACAAAGACAAAGTTTCCATCGCCTTTGGCGATAGAGTGCTGTCGGATGCGAAAAAATGCGCGAGCGCTTTCTGCCGACAATATATAATGCATTCTACGGTCGACAAAGATAGACGGAGGGCCAACAGACACGCACATAAACACAAATTCAGCGCGTCACCAATCACCATCACCGCTAAAGAGGTTGAGGACGCCATTGGTCACGCTAAACCATCCAAAGCAGTGGGCCCAGACGGCATAGCTATGCCGATGCTTTAAAACCTAGGTAGTTAATTGGAGACTTACCCGAATATTTTGGGTGCCGCTTGGTGAAGGTGCTGATGACTATTCGGACGTCAGATGATGGCTTCGCTTTGGATGGCGATTTGGATGGTGTTGATGGGTCCCTCCGAAACCGGGGGTGGGATCCATAGTATTTTTGCGCAGAACACCTTTTACGGTGGCTACCGCCACGGTGATGCACAATTTTTTTGGAAATAGTCTAGTTGAGGGTCGACTGCTAATACGCTACCAAACGTCGCGTCTTGACATCAGTATTAATAATCCGAAGGCGGAAAATAAAAATACTGCGTCGTTCAAAAGATATTAACGAAAAACCGAAAAAAGAGCCGCGGTTACCTCCGAAACCGGGGGTGGGATCCATAGTATTTTTGCGCAGAACACCTTTCTGAGTTGGCGGCCTTCGGCCGCGATATTAAAAAATAAGGTAGTAGTGCAGTTTACGGTACCCACCCTTAAGTTGGGCCAAGATTTTCGAGTGAGGTATCAAAAGATACGTATTAATCTCGAGAACAATAATCCGAAGGCGGAACGGAAAAATTTTATCTCTGTCCGGAGATATGGTAATAGTCTAGTTGAGGGGTCGACTGCTAATACGCTACCAAAAATATCGAGAGAGGTGTCAAACGACGCGTCTTGCCATCAGTATTAATAATCCGATGGCGGAAAATAAAAATTTTAACGCGTTCAAAAGATATTAACGAAAAACCGAAAAAAGACCCACGGGTACCTCCGAAACCGGGGGTCGGATCCATAGTATTTTAGCGCAGAACACCTTTCTGCGTTGGCGGCCTTCGGCCGAGCTTATAAAAAATAACCCTGGGCTACACCATGCCAAGTCCGGGTGTGTGGTATAACCGTAGCTACCGCCACGGTTATGCACAATTTTTTTGTGGGTATGAACACAACAACAACCACATGGAAATCGCCAACTTCAACTGCAAATATCTCCGGACAGAGATAAAATTTTTCTTTTCTGCCTTCGGATTATTGTTCTCGAGACTAATACCCGTCTTTTGACACCTCACTAGATATTTTTGGTAGCGTATTAGCAGTCGACCCCTCAACTAGACTATTACCCAGTATTAATAATCCGATGGCGGAAAATAAAAATATTAACTCGTTCAAAAGATATTAACGAAAAACCGAAAAAAAGACCCGCGGGTACCTCCGAAACCGGGGGTCGGATCCATAGTATTTTGCGCAGAACACCTTTCTGCGTTGGCGGCCTTGTTGTTGTTGTTGTTGTAGCGACAAGGTTGCTCCCCGAAGGCTTTGGGGAGTGTTATCGATGTGATGGTCCTTTGCCGGATACAAATCCGGTACGCTCCGGTACCATAGCACCATTAAGGTGCTAGCCCGACCATCTCGGGAACGATTTATGTGGCCACATTAAACCTTCAGGCCATTCCCTCCCTCCCTACCCCCAAGTTCCATGAGGAGATTGGGGTCGCCAGAGCCTCGTCTGTTAGTGAAACAGGATTCGCCGCGGATAGGTGAGGTTGACAATTGGATTTGGAGAAGCTATATATTGCGCTGGCAACCTGAAAGGTTGCGCTACACAGCCCCTTGAATCTGGTATTTTAGTCGCCTCTTACGACAGGCATACCTGCCGCGGGTATATTCTGATCCCCTAACCCGTTGGCGGCCTTCGGCCGCGCTTATAAAAAATAACCCTGGGCTACGCCATGCCAAGTCCGGGTGTGTGGTATAACCGTGGCTACCGCCACGGTGATGGACAATTTTTTTTGTGGGTACAAACACAACAACAACCACATGCAAATCGCCAACTTCAACTGCAAATATCTCCGGACAGAGATAAAATTTACCTTTCCGCCATCGGATTAATGTTCTCGAGATTAATACGCGTCTTTGACACCTCTCTCGATATTTTTGGTAGCGTATTAGCAGTCGACCCCTCAACTAGACTATTACCAACCGTTGCAACAAATCTTTAACCTGGCACCTACCTAATATATAACACATATCTTTTCACTTATTAAATTTGTTAAGTAAATCGAGATGCCATTAAAGAAGACCCTACTGCACCTTAAAAAATAAAATCCCGCAGAAAATCGGTGTAAACTAGAACTACCATGTAGAGGTGGAAAACTATCGATAGTACGGACTATCGATATACACCGATAGTATCGATGGGCACTACCCTACAAGACAGGTACCCGTTACCTAATCGATTACTTAATCGGGGGTCCTAAAAATCACAAAATTATCATCCGCAACTCTAGGAAACTCTTAGTTTATGAAATATAAGCCTTTTAATTTCCAAATTTATTAAAATTTCAACTTAAGTCCTGCACTTAAAATTCGGGTCGCACATGTCGATAGCGATATCAAAAGACGCGTATTTGCGTCAAGATTCAGATTTTGAAAGCAGAAACTACATTTTTTATCTCGTTTAAAAGTTATTCGCGGAAAACCCGTCGGTACTATTGTCGTTTTTTTCGTTGTTGCAATTAAACAAACGAAAACAAATGAAGGTGGTGAATAGTGTTGCCAGCTCCGCAACAATATCTTTTTAACTTGGTAGAAGATTATAAGGTGGTGACACATCGACATAAATGCAAACAAAGATACACATCATACATCAATGTATTTTGTTTTATAATTCTCTGAATAATTTGAAATTAATGTTTTTAATTGGAACAAGTGCAGAATACATACATTTGTCAAAAAATTAAAAATTGGACTTTATAGAGATTTTTATGCTGATTCTAGCGGTAATTCTGCGTTGAACACCTTATGCCACGGTTATGTCCTTCTGCGTAGTACACCCTTCTGCGCAGCACCCCAAATAATATTAGACTACAATTATTAAAAGTGTTTTACAAAAACAAAATACATTAATAGTGTATGTTTGTTTGCGTTTATGTCGACGTGCCACCACCTTATAATGTTCTATAATTGTTGCGGAGTTGGCAACACTATTCACCACCGTCATTTGTTTAATTGCAACAACGAAAAAAGCGACAATAGTACCGGCGGGTTTTCCGCGAATAACTTTTAAACGAGATAAAAAAATATAGTTTCTGCTTTCGGATTCTGAATCTTGACGCAAATACGCGCCTTTTGATACCGCTATCGACATGTGCGACCCGAATTTTAAGTGCAGGACTTAAGTTGACATTTTACTAAATTTGGAAATTGAAAAGCTTATATTTCGTAAACTAAGAGTTTCCTAGAGTTGCGGATGATAATTTTGTGATTTTTAGGACCCACTCTACCCCCACAAATCAGCAAAAGTTTGAAAATCGTGGCACCTTATATAAAATCCAACCCTCGCTCGATGTTATTTACATTTTTAAGTTACTAC
>JARSSU010022761.1:0-45235 GCA_029619165.1 Eurosta solidaginis
TCAAAGTGATTTTTTCAGGATATCTTCTATGATATAATTAAAATATATATAACCGAGTTCACGTTATACTTTCTAAATTGCGGCAGGAATGACCAAAATCGTCTTATATGAGACGATCGGTTGTATGGGAGATATATGTTATAGTACGTCCGATGCCATTACGATCCGCCAAATGTCGAAGTTTAATACAACAAATACATCCTTGTGCCACAATTTCATGCGATATCTCACAATTGAGGGACTAGTTTGCGTTCAAACATACAGACGGACGGCAACGGACAGACGCGACAGACGACCTGGCGTATATCACTCCGTTCGTCGCCGCTGATCACTACGGCATACTTAATGAGTGTAGTATATCGTTCGATATTATCTCAACGTATACAAACAGTCGGACCAAAGTTATAGTACTCATTTCATGTCATCATGAAGGTATAAAAGATCTTCAGACTGCGTATCACGAGAGAAAGTCGATAGATAGGGACAACCCAACACATATGCAAAAAGTACTGATTATGGTGCTTAGACACAATGCATTTTGAGAGAGAGTCTTAATTCATGCATTACACACAATATGCATTTAAGTCTCTGTAAGCCGCTACAGAATATAGATTTTTAGTATTCCAAAATAACAGGTGGCCAAAAAGTTATCACGTCTAGTGCGGCTTACTGTCGCTGATAAATTTTGTTACTGGCACTAATGCCCATCGGGTTTATTATTTTCTAAGATACACAATCCCAGAAAACAAATCGTCCTAAACTGATTTCCTCTCCGGAGTGAACTAGCTACGGAAGGGAATAATTATGCTGCGGCTGCTTAGTTGTTGTGGGGCTAATCGCAGTGCAGCTTTGCCCGTCGATTCAATGGGCGAACAACCACGTCACAATTGTGCATCAAAAGTCCTCTACGCGGGAGACCAATGGGGTGGGCCCGTACTAGGATTGGACGGAGGGAGTAACCGAATCCGGGGATGTTCCACTAAACTGGCTGTTTTCACAGCGTGTCGGACCATAGGAGTAGTGTGTTATGAGCTGTAGGTTCACATTAAATTGAAAAGATTGTTTGGGTGTCAGTGGTGAGACACATCGCATGCAGGACATACATTCGTATGTGCGGAGTATGATGATGTCTTCACCACACATAGGTACGAGTTTAACCTGTTACAGCTCATCCAGGTAAGGAAGTTGGGGTCCAGGTGTAACGCGTGGTTAATCGTGTCTCCCTGCGGTATGTGCTTCTGCAGTGTGGGAATTGCATATTATTAACGGCGTTCACCGCGCAGCTCTTCTTGACAAAGGCTTTACCGATTCTATAGTGGATTTGGCTACAGGGCGCCTGCTAGGCTTGCTGGATCAAACGCGCTGTCAGTTGTGCCGGATCTCGCTATAGATGCTCTTTAGGACGAAGTTCCGTTAACCAGCGTCGCTTAGTCTCTTATTTGACTTGGTTGCATTGGCCGGACAGATCACCCCATTTAAACGCTCCGACTCGCTTTATGGCTTGTTTATCGAGGTTATATTGTTGGTGGGTGTGTTTGTTGGGGTGTGGTGTTGTGATTACAAACCGCAGACTACTTAGACAGCTCTTAATCTAACTATACACGGACAGGTATGCATACGGACTGTCCGCCTAAGTTACTAACAGGTGGTGACTAGATCACTGTAAAACGCGTCATGTTGTTGATCGTTGTGGTATTTTTGTATTGCACGATAAGTATGCTCACCGCGAGTGCTGTTTGAGTTTTATCGATGTGATGGCACTCCTTAGCCTGAGCTGGATACATGATCCGGTACACTGGCTCCCTGTCGGTAACCTGACAGCTACTATTAATGGTGCTTTCTAGTGCCAGCCCGACCCGTCTCGGACACGTATTTATATGAGGGTGGCTTCTCTAAAGCGAACCTTGCAGGCTATTTCTTCCTTCTCCACCCCCAGGTTGCCATGAGCGAGGCTTGAGTCGCCAGACGCCTCGTCTGTTACAGTAGAAACAGGATTCAGCCGCGGATATCGTGAGGTTGACACAATTGGGTTGGCGAAGCTATATATTGCGCTGGCAACTCTGGTATTTTATAGTCGCCACTTCCGACAGGCATACTACGCGGCGATATATGCTGATACCCCTTACCCGCTGGGGGGATAACAACGGGTCATCACTTTGAGCTATATTTAGATATGTTTTGCAAGTAGATACGTATTTATCTATAAACGCATGATTTTGCACAAAGCAAAAAAACTAAAGTGTACGAAAAAGGTATTGATAGTGTAGGAAAATACTATTACTATCAATCCATTAGAACTATTCTATTATTCTGCTAAGAAAATTTCAACGGACAAGATGTCGCCGCGAGAGTATTTGATGAATCGGGTCAGTATAATTGCAAAATAGACAAAATATAGCTCCAAGTTCATATTGTGAATGTACGCCTATTGATTGGTTAGTGGTTACGAGTCATAAAAAAATATGCTGTTGCATTACTTGGGTTGCCGCTGTGGCATTAGGTTATGTGAACGGCAGAGGACTGACTTGAGGGACGATAGCGTTAAAAGAGCTAAGCTGTGCCACTGGATTAAAATGATTCCGGATTCTTACTAACTATAGGGATTTTGGTTGCAAAAACATTATATCTAACATCTGCCAAGTCGGATCTAGGAAAAAACACCAAGTAGCTTTTGTTCAGTTTTATTATCTTTTTAGTTAGAGTCTGTAAGTAGTCTGTCTGAAAGCACGTTTTTCACGCTCACTTTAATGTATTCAGAGAAAATAAAAATATTATGTCAGGTGACATGTAACTATTAGATTTAATGAAGTCTCAGCCATATTATTGCCCCACCAGGCGCCTCATTTATGATACTCAGTAAATGTCGGGGAAATAAGTATTTTAATAACTTACTTGCCATGCGATTTGCAACGTGACACAGTTAGCCATTTATGAGATTCATTAGTATAATTGTTATAATCCGCATGCATACTAGGGTGCAAGCGAAATAAATTTCGTCATCTTTGCTACCACAGAAGCATCACTGTCTTACAAAAGAACTCTTCGAATTTCAACCCAAAAAATCATCCCTTGAAGGAAAATATTTCTGTGGTGTCTCCTGGCATACCAAAAAACGCTATTTCTTGCTCAAAATTGCGTTAGTGCGGAGTCGATATCAGTATGTGAATCTTTCAGAAAATCTCAATACACTGACCATGAATCAAACACTCAGTTCATAATATCGACATTTCTCACACCAGACATGCTTACGTTTTTCCCGTACCGGCTCAACACGCACTGTTCCTCCGTACATAAAAAACAGCGCTTAAATATTTTAGCTTTGTGCAACGCAAAGAAGTGAGATAAGGTAGATCATAGTTTTGTGTATTTTTGTATTAGAAACTTTACATAGCGAAAATATAAGCTACTCTGAAAAAGGAGGGAAATGTATAATGTGCAACAAATCGGTTCTGTTGTTCTTGACTGAAGGAGATTCGTGATATTGATCTGGAATATGCCTAATCGACGAGTGTCTTGTCAAGCGAACAAATCGTCAGTTATGTTATTCAACACAAGCAGCACCTCCCAGTTGTCGCTCTTAGTTACAAATTCTGTAACAATTGACAGACGCTCCTAATGCAATCTAACTGATTATTTTCTGTTACCCAACTGATACATACACTGGTCATTTCAAAGCGCTGTAAACAGTCAATACATGAGTAAAATTTCAAGAGAAATTTCGCTCACTGCGCTGTCTCATTGTCTTTATGACCGCATGGTTGCGCCCTGATTTAGAAAAAACTCAAATAAGAAAACACCTCCAAATCGAAAACCAAGCACACACAACTGAGGGAAAACCCACAACAACAACACTAGTTCTTCAGTTATCAGCGAAATGCTCAAATTGCGCCGCTCACTTGTTGCCACAAAAGTTTTGTTGACTAGTGATACAGAGTTTTCCAAAACGTTGTAGAGTAGACCTTTTTGTTCAAGTGTTTTTGCGAACGTGTCACTCACGCGAACGAATCTAATAACATATAAAAAACTATCCTTTTTTAATGTTGATGTGCTCCGACATCATAAAGTTTGTCGTGTTTTGCATCAGTTGCAATCGTAAAGTGCTACGAAATGTAAACTTGCGAATTCCATGTAAAGTTTACTCACCAGTGGTGAATTACGCTTCCTTCACCGTATTTGATCCTCTTACTTTTCATATAACTTACAATGTGCTCTATTTATTAAATGTGTATGTCAAACATTTTATACTACATACCACCCGTTTGTTCGAACAATCAGCAGTGTGGCAACTACATGCGATGAGAAGAAATTCGACGAATGAGCTGAGACTGCAACGTGAAAGAACGTCGAGATCAGTTGTGTTGATGACTACCATTTTCATTTCTATTTGAAAGCGAAGTTCAAACACTAGGTGAATTATAATAAATTATAGTAGAAAGAGTTGGTGAAAGTGTGTTAATAAACAAAATATCAAGTTATAATGTTTAATGGGTGCCAGCATATTGATGTGCGCCCAGTGAAGTTCGCTGTTAGTATAGTGCCCACCGTGGTGTGAGGTAGCGTGTGCTCCGCCTACCACACGATGCTCTGGTTCACACCCGGCACAGCACACATCAAAATGTTAGAAACTTAAGCTTTTCCACTATAGAAGAAACATTTGCTAAATGCGAGTCGCCCATCGGCAGTGTTGCGTGCACGGCACTCCGAGTGTATTTCTGCATGAACATGCTCTCAGTGAAAACCGTCATATGCCTTGTGCAGTTAGTCGTGCTTCGAGTCGCATAAACCAAGTAGGTCCCGTCGCGCCAATTTGTCAGAAACATTAAAACGAGCTCGACGCAAATTGGAAGAGAGAGCTCGGCTAAAGATCTCTCGGAGGTTATCGCGCCTTGTCATTTAGGTACTGTTCTACATACAGCTATCACACAACTTTTTTGTTCCTATTTGACTACTAACGGTCAATACGATAATGACCGGTTGTGCGCAGTGGACTCAACATCTGTGCGATGGCTACAAAAATTGACAGAACTATCGCGTGAATGTGACGGTATTCGTTGATTTTACAGTATGTGTCTTTCAGTTGTACGGACCGTGACACTTATAATTTCAATTTTTCCTTTGCACATTTGTTTTTGCTGGACAGTTGCTTTTTCTGCTAATCTATGTTAGAGAAAATATATCGAGCTAGAAGAGTACAGGATTTGTGGAAAATACTCTAGAATCATATGTATTTGTAAACTGTGGTAGTATTTTTACACACACTGCCAAAATTATACGCTATACATTGCTATGTCATGCAACTGCAGCTAACATCAAACACAGTGAGTTACCCTTTTCATTTTTAATAGCAAATCTAACACTGTCAAACACAAACCATCATATGCAAAGAACAAATTGAATTGGCATAGCAACGTTTCCAACACCAATACACAATTCTGAACTCCCTAATACAGATTTTTTGAATGTTGTGCACTACTACGTCCAAATACATAGCCGCATATTTTGTTGATATGTATATTGTGTAATATACTAAACCCAGTTTGCCAAATGCATGATGCTAGGACTCGTTTGCACAAAATCCTGAATGCCCCATATTATAAACCCACGACCCGTACCCAGTTCAACTTTTGGCAATATACATACTTCAAAAATTTTAGGTTTGTTTTCTCGAACAGCTATAGTGATTATCGGTAATGCCGGAGAAAGCCACACTGATTTGTATAGGGGTTATTTTAAAATGAGTGGAAAAATGGCCCCACCCCTTTTTCATTTTTGTTATTATTTCTCGCTATTAATAAATTTCTCTTTAACCATAGGAAATACATGTAAGAAGTTTATAATGTATCATCATTAAGTGCTGATATGATTTGATGGGACAAAGATATCATCAAAATCATTCAGGACAAACTGTACAGCAAAGAGTAGAAAAAAAGGATGCAGTTAAAATTGATATGTATTTTTGTTACTTAAATATTTTTAGCACATTATTATTCTCTAACTGCTATGAATTTGTAGTGAAGCCCCACCCCTACCGCAAACCAAATCCCCCGGAAAACGAAAATTGTCGAATTTTATTTGGAGTTTCCTTCTAAAACTGTTTGAGTAGCTGTTGTATCCCAATAAATTTTCTAGTCGGCTAAAGTACAAGTTATTCATAGAACTCAAACAAAAAAGTTTGAAAATTTTCAAAATTTCGAGTTTCTCGAAAATGTTTTCCGAGATTCGTGTTTCGCAATAGTTTCAGTTGCGACATTCATAGACGCACTTTTCATTTAAATACCTTATATATTATTTCTAGATTGCTCGTTTTTATGTGCAGATCCTTTTTTTCGCTCTTAGTTGAAATCCAATCTATAAATAAAGTTTGGTTGTTAACAGATGGTGTCGTGCTATTAGCGAGCTTTGGGCTTTACTGGTCTTCGTGCTTGTTGTTTAGCTATGTTTTATTAAAAATAAACGATTGTGAGACAACAAAGATATATCTATTGTTACTATGCACTATGTGAATATTTGAATTAGAACTAGCAGTGCATACCAGCATTTGCTAACATTCGCCCAGGAAGATGGCAGCGCAAGCGCATGCAAGTTTTTTATTGATACCCGATTTTGATTGATAGAACAGCTGATTTCTGCTCTATTTGATATGAGACTCTTGTATTTTGTTGCGCAAGATGCACGAGTCCGGCTAGTTTGATAATTAAAATAGAGTTCATAGACATATACACAATATTACAAAGCTTGGTTACGGCTATGACAAATCACATGGAACACATACATATAATGTGGTATTAAGAACTTCAAAAGCCATTGTAACAAGTAAGAACGCTAAGTTCGGGTGTAATCGAACATTATATACCCAGTTTGTACACTTGAAATGCTGTTACTGTTTGTTTTGTGTGCTTAATAGTGTTACACAGGCTGCGTAATCAATACATATACATATGGTTCTATTTTGAACAAATGTTTCTTCTGGTTATTTTTTAAATTTGAGTTTTTCCTATTTATGTTATACCACTTGGAAATGAAATACCATTGATATAAAACTCTTTTTTGCAAAGGTATAGCTTATTTTATTCATCCACGACCTTTTTAAACATCTTTTATATAAAAGTAGGCGTGGTCCTTACCGATTTCGTTAATTTTTCTTCAAGGCATTCCCTATAGTAAAAGCAACCTCTGTGCCGAATTTTGTTACGAGTAGGTTTAACGATTTTTGATTTATGATTAATATATTGATTTTATCGCAAGTAGGGCGGTCCACGCCCATCTTAAAAAATTTTTCATTCTTTAGCAATAGTCTCAATATCAGTCCACACGTCAAATTTCAACATCTAGGTGTATTATTTACTTATTGATGTTTTATATATATAGTGGGCGTTATATATTGCGACGAATATTCTAGCAAACACTAAGGCATACTATCATCTCTAAGCCGATACTAAGCAGTCACTTGTCTCTACATAAACAAATCATCATTATGTCTACACATATGTACATACAAGAAGCGGAGAGATGTGCACAAAACACATGCATATATCTGAGATGCTCACAAAAGTATGCAATCATGGAAGCTATAAACGTGGCATCTGTAGTTATAGCTGGTAACAAGTAGTAAATTCTAGAAGGGGACGCCAAGAAGTAGGCCTGACGTAGAACCGAACAGTATAAAAGCAGCACCCGCTGAGGCATGGGCAATCAGTTTGATTTAAGCACGCTATGGTTGCGAAGTATAATGTTATTGCGAGTACTGCAATATTGGAGTTATTAATTCAACAGTTTTAGCGATACGAACGTTAGCAGAAAGTTGCAAATAAGCGGAATTTCAGTAAATTCGTTTACATATATTAAAAAGTAGGCGTTATATACATAAAAAGTGGGCGTGGTTATCATTCCGAATTCGCTCAAAATCAATATACAATCTATTCTGGCTCCAGATAAGCTCGTGTACCAAATTGGTGAAGATATCTCAATATTTCTCAAGTTATCGTGTTAACGGACAGACGGACGACGGATGACATGGCTCAATCAAATTTTTTTTCAATACTGATGATTTTGATATATGGAAGTCTATATCTATCTCGTATTCCTTTATACTGTACAACCAACCGTTATCCAAGCAAGGTTATAATATCCTGTGTACAAGTACACGCTGGTATAAATATGTTTTCAGTCAACCCTAGTATACAGCTATACAATGCCTTTAGTGTTACCACTTTATATGACAGCCAGCAATGACACTGTCGTATTTTCAACATTTTAAATTGTACATAAGGTGCCATTGTTAAGAGAAGGTGGGTTTCGCCACTCATAAATCAGGTGAATCTACATGAAGTGATGTTTTCCCCCATATATGTATAGTAGCGACACTGTAAGCCTCATTGTAAAATCAATAGATATGTATTTACATAGAGCGCTTATTTATAGTGCTTATAGTTATGAGAAGCTGCGTAGTTGTTGACTCAATATAATTTCTTTTTTTTAGATAGGTAGGCTACTGAGACAACCCAACCCAGCCCTCTTTTTTATTATTCTTTCTATCATGTTATGAAACTATTCCTTTATTAATTTGTAAGTATTTACTTGTATGTAGATATATACGGGTGACAGAAAAGAAAAGTGAAAAATGAACGTGCGTAAAGCTGGCAGACCCAAGTGCTCAAAAATAAGTTTAAGTTGTTTGAGAATTAAGTGCATTTTAGGTGCTATTTAGGGCCACAAAGATAATTTAGGTGCTCATTTGGTTTTCGAGATATTCGCAAAAAGTGTGGGTCTGCTAGGTTAACGGCAATTTAGCAGACCCACAACTTAAATTTCATTTTATTTTAAATAAAAATATATCAAAATTAGGAGCTATTTAGGTGCTTTTTAGGGCCACAAAAGATAATTTAGGTTTTCATTTCGTTTTCGAGATATTCGCAAAAAGGTGTGGGTCTGCTAGGTTAACGTCAAGCTAGCAGACCCAAAATTTAAATTTCATTTTTTTAAAATAAAAAGTATATCAAATTAGGAGCTATTTTAGGTGCTTTTTAGCGCCACAAAAGATAATTTAGGTTTTCATTTCGTTTTCGAGATATTCGCAAAAAGGTGTGGGTCTGCTAGGTTAACGTCAGCTAGCAGACACAAAATTTAAATTTCATTTTTTTTTACTAGCTTGGACGTTAACCTAGCAGACCCCACACCTTTTTGCGAATATCTCGAAAACGAAATGAAAACCTAAATTATCTTTTGTGCCCTTAAAAAGCACCCTAAATAGCTCCTAATTTTGATATATTTTTTATTTAAAATAAAATGAAATTTAAGTTTGGGTCTGCTAGCTTGACGTTAACCTAGCAGACCCACACCTTTTTGCGAATATTTCGAAACGAAATGAAAACCTAAATTATCTTTTGTGGCCCTAAAAAGCACCTAAATAGCTCCTAATGTTGGATATACTTTTATTAAAAAAAATGAAATTTAAATTTTGGGTCTGCTAGCTTGCCGTTAACTTAGCAGACCCACACCTTTTTGCGAATACTCTCGAAAACGAAATGAAAACCTAAATTATCTTTTGTGGCCCTAAAAAGCACCTAAATAGCTCCTAATTTTGATATATTTTTTATTTAAAAAAAATGAAATTTAAATTTTGGGTCTGCTAGCTTGACGTAACCTAGCAGACCCACACCTTTTTGCGAATATCTCGAAACGAAATGAAACCTAATTATCTTTTGTGGCCCTAAAAAGCACCTAAATAGCTCCTAATTTTGATATACTTTTTTATTTAAAAAAAAATGAAATTTAAATTTTGGGTCTGCTAGCTTGACGTTAACCTAGCAGACCCACACCTTTTTGCGAACATCTCGAAAACGAAATGAAAACCTAAATTATCTTTTGTGGCCCTAAAAAGCACCTAAATAGCTCCTAATTTTGATATACTTTTATTTAAAAAATTAAATTTAAATTGTGGGTCTGCTAGCTTGACGTTAACCTAGCCGACCCCACACCTTTTTGCGAATATCTCGAAAATGAAATGAAACCTAAATTATCTTTTGTGGCCCTAAAAATCACCTAAATAGCTCCTTATTTTGATATACTTTTTATTTAAAAAAATGAAATTTAAATTTTGGGTCTGCTAGCTTGACGTTAACCTAGCAGACTCACACCTTTTTGCGAATATCTCGAAAACGAAATGAAAACCTAAATTGTCTTTTTTGGCCCTAAAACGCACCTAAATAGCTCCTAATTTTGATACACTTTTTATTTAAAAAAATGAAATTTAAATTTTGGGTCTGCTAGCTTGACGTTAACCTAGCAGACCCACACTTTTTGCGAATATCTCGAAAACCACATGAGCACCTAAATTATCTTTGTGGCCCTAAATAGCACCTAAAATGCACTTATTCTCACACAACTTAAACTTATTTTTGAGCACTTGGGTCTGCCAGCTTTACGCACGTGAAAATGACACACGTAAACATCTGTCCAACTGCTTAGTATATCAGAGAAACATTATTTGCCTTGTTTTTAAAATGTGGTTCTTTAAAGAGAAGGTTAAAAAAAAATAGTACAAAACCAAATTTTCGAAACATTATTACATACAGTAGCGAACAGGAAATAGCACTGGCAATTTTTGGGCTAAATGTATAACAGTTCAATCATCGCAAGAGTGCGGGTTTGAGTCCATCCCAGGAGAAAGGGCTTTGAAAATATTTACCAGGTATAATCGCAAAGCTCAAGGCACACGCTCCGATGTTGATTAAAATTGTTTTAAACTTTTTTTCAAGCATAAAGGAAAGCAATAAAGAGTACTCCCCGCTTAATAATACAAATTAACATTCATTGGCTATTTCTTTGTATTTTTATAATAAGAAACCAGAAGGAAGGCTAACTTTCGGGTGTCATCGAAATTACATACTTAGCTGCCAAACTACAGCTTGGAAAACTTTTAAATTACCTTCTTTAAAAGTGGGCACTGCCACGCCCATTGTCCAAAATTTTACTAATTTTCTATTCTGCGTCACATCATTCCGGACTCACAAAACACACACCAGGGAAACTATAAGTACTGGGAAACTAAACAATTCATACTCACTGGATTGATTGCCCAGGGCAAAGGCAGGCCAAACTGTTCCGGCAACGAAAGTATCAGCCAAACTCATTAACCTAAGCAGGAGGACCTTAAGAACTCTTACTAGGTACTACAAGGGACCCTATGGTCTACGATATCACCTAAGTAATTAAATCTATCTGATACCCAAATTTGTCGTTTCTGTGAGCTGGATGATGAAACGCCGGTTCACATTCTCTGCGAATGCGTCGCTCTAGCTAGGCAGAGACAATCTAGTGGTGGGACTCTTAATCCCTATGTGAGTATGGCGTAAAAATACTGAGAGGTACTTAGATACACAAGAGCCTCCAGATACAAATTAGGCCGAAAGGTCTTGCACAATAGATCTGCACAAACGTCGCAGTGCTTCCAAACCTATCAATAATAAATAATAATTCTGCGTTATAAGGTCAACCCAACTACCAAGTTACATCGCTTTATCCGTCCTTTGGTAATGAATTATGGCACTTTTTCGGTTTTTCGAAATTTTCGATATCGAAAAAGTGGGCGTGGTTATCGTCCGATTTCGTTCATTTTAAATAGCGATCTGAGATGAGTGCCCAGGAACTTACGTACCAAATTTCATTAAGATACCTCAAAATTGTCCGTGTTACGGACAGATAGACGGACGGACTGGCTAAATGAATTTCTTTTTTCGCCCAGATCATTTTGGATATATAGAAGTCTATATCTATCTCGATTAGTTTATGCCGTTACGGGGTACCGTTATGCGAACACAATTATATACTCTGTGAGCTCTGCTCAGCTGAATATAAAAAGAAAACCAGTTCCAAAAATTAACTTGCCAACAACACGTAGCTTTGGTACAAGCAGAGATATAAAAGTATGTTCTGCTCAAAAATAAAACTATGCAAAGAAGACAATTGCGAAAAGGTGCCCACACTAGTCATCAATATGTTTGTAACAGGAGATTAGTTTGCATAGTTTCAGTTACAAAATTATCAAAAAATAAAAAAAGAATTTAATTGACGATAAAAATTGTCAGTGCTATTTTCGTGTTCGCTGTTGTATGTAGTCTATTAAACTACAGATGATATGTTTTTCCAAACTTACCATAGCTTGTTCGATCTTGTTATCGATCGCAACTGCACTCGTTCCAGATGCACTGCAAAGAGAAACAAGAAAAATAATTTATTAGTTTGAAAATAGAAAACTTTCTTTAAAATACAAAACGAGGCAACAAATAACTTCTATTTGAAAATAGGATTTCAGTCAATAATTTGGGACGAATGCTGCATACAAGCACTCTGATTTTTATAAGGTTTGATTCGAACCACGAACATCCAACGCGGGATCCCATTCATGCTTGCAAACACACTCTCTCTGACTGTACTTCTGTCGTGAAAAGCTTCTGAAAGAAAACCAAGTAAGGTAGCAGATGACGTATGGAAAGAAGACTTCCATTGGTTAAAAATAATTTGAGGGCAACATGACGAAAAATTGAAAAAAGAGCTCGGTCCAAACTTCCCGTAATTATGTTTGCTTTAAACCTTTGCTCTGTTGGAAACAAGATGAACAAAAAATTTTAATTATAGAAAACAAGTTTGAAAATCTAAATTGTTTGCTTTGTCTGGTAAATAGTGTTATAAGGCTGCACAATAATATGTATACATATATGGTACTATTCTGAACTCATGTTCGTTCAAAAGAAGCAAGAAGGATACAGAGGCTACCTACCACTAATGAGCTTGAGCGGCTTAAAATGCAGTTTAACAGATCTACAAGTTATAAAAAATTTGTATGCCAAATTTCGGTCGGCTCGGGAGATTTTTGTTAGACTTATGGCTTGCTCCGTAGACGTCCGAATTAAACTGGGCCAAATTAAGCGAAGGCGAGAGGTGCACATGATCGACCAAGCGGGAAAGGCGTGGGTTCCAGCGCCGGGCTGTAAAGTGTATACTAACAAAGTTGCTTCTATCATTAAAAAGGAGGAATGTAGACTCATGACGGGTATTCTGACTGGACACTACCTTCTGGCGTCACATGCCTTTAAATTAGGCTTGGTCAGTGATAGCAGATGTAGGAAGTGCGGGTTGGAGGAGGAAACGATCGAGCACGTTCTGTGCTCGTGCCTTGCACTTGCCAGGCTAAGACTCCAGCTATTAGGAGTGATACAGCTGTCAGATCTAGAAGCAGCAAGTGGCTTAAGTCCTAGGAAGCTTCAAGTATTTGCCAAGAGGAAGGAGTTATTTTATAACATAGGTCCTGGTTTTTGATAGGGTTTCTCAGTTTGGTCGTTAAAAAAAAACTTCTGGTAACACTACGGACTCAATCAGTTCATGTGAGGTCCTCATGGACCGGCCAGTTCAACCTAACCAACCTATGGCATTAACAGTATTTTGGAAAGAGTAACAGACACTGGGGGTAGGTAGGTCGGTACGGTGAAATGGCTGCGACCCTGGTCGCCCAAGCAGCTATTTAAAGCCGTTTTGATGCCATGTAACTCGTCTAAAAACCTACGGAATGTTACGGTCAATGTATTACAACCAGCCAGAGTTGTTTATAAAATTAAGAATATTCGGGATTGCTATTGCAGATAAACCTCTGAGGTCTTCTAGAAACGGGGTTCCAAAGAACCTTAGTCGGGCTCTAGCTAGAGCCGGGCATTTACACATAAAGTGTTCTACTGTCTCTGTTGGATCTGTGCAGCTTCTGCAGTAGTTGTTATACGGAATGCGCATCTTTTCCGCATGCGTACCTACTGCCCAATGACCGGTGCAGACTGCTATCAGTTTGCATGTGTTGGCCCTGGATTTATTCAGAAGACTTCTCGTCCTCTTTCCATCATAGTTTGGCCAAATGGATTTTGATATTGCACAGGTGGTGATGTTATTCCACTTTGTTTGTGCTTTCTTCAAGTAGAAGCTTTGGATATTCCCCTTGGCTACTGCTAAGGGTATGCCTACTTCGACACTGGTTATTTCCTTGTTCATCTCCGATGAGCCCCTGCGTGCCAGCTCGTCGGCCTTCTCGTTACCCTATATCCCCATATGACTCGGGACCCAGATAACGCATAGTTCTAGATTGGTGGATAACTGGGATATGAGTCGCTTACAAGCCCACACTAATTTTGAGTTAATGTGTGGCGAGGAAAGCGCTTTTATCGCTGCTTGACTATCCGACAGGATGCAAACTTTACCAGCTACATTTAAGCCCTCCGAAACCGGGGGAGTTATTGCAAACTTTGTTACGGTTAGACCTTAAGGGAAAGTTGTCGTGGTCTTTAACCGATTTTGATGATCTTCACTCAGTCTATATAATTTCGCAAGGATAGTGTCTCTGCCGAATTAAATGTAATCTCTTTAACGGCTTTTGATTCATTAGCTAAGCACTATTCGCTTTTGAATTATCTCATTTTTCAATTTTCTAAATTTTCGATATCGTTCGATTATCGGTTATCGTCCGATCTCAATACCAAACTAATATGGGTCTAGATAAGTCCGTGTAACGAATTTGGTGAAGATATTTCAACATTTGCTCAAGTTTAACGGATGGACGACAGGCGGACAAGGCTTAATAAAATTTTTGTTAGATACTTTGATAAGTGAAAGTCTCTCTCGATTCCTTTATACCTGTACAACCAACCGTAACAACTACAGCTGGGTATAATTAATAGATTCAGTTGGCGACTAGCAGCAGCATTAAGGTCAATAAAATTTAGTTTCCCACAAGATAAATAGGTATTTTTGCAACATATTCACCCCTATTGCGGTTGTCAATAGTGAGAAAATTAGTTGCCAACGCTCATGAATAGGTATCGGCGTTGTCAACGTCGATAACTATGATAGGTGTTGACGCTTTTTTGGTATTGGCTAAAACAATACTGAAGTTGTGTTGACTTACGCAACACAAGTTTGTCGGCACAGTTTTTGGTGACGACAAGCGCGGCAATACAGAATTCAACTATTAAAAATTCAAAAAATAAGCTTTTTTATGATTTTTATGCTTCTTGTTTATTAATTTTTATTCAATTTCAGAAAATAGTCAAATAACCAACAACAGTCAGTTTAGTAGAATTGTGGTAATGTTCTAGGGTAGCGGTCGACTGCTAAACACGCCCAAAAAAATTCAGGAGAGGTACCAAAAGACACCGTATTGACCTCGATTTTAATGATCTGAAGTCGGAATATAAAATTTTACTTGCGTTAGGAAAATTTGCAAAAACAGTTGCAAGCTTTCAAGTGATTCATTAAAAGTTTTTGTGAAATTTCAAGGATTTTTTATTTCCGCCTTCAGATTATTATTACCGAGGTCAATTCGGTATTTTGATACCCCTCCCGAATTCGATTAATTTTCCATTAGTGCACCACGCTCTGGGAGGTAGGGAGTTGCTAATGTTGTACTAAAGAGAAATCCAATCATCTACAATATATTCACTAATTTCGTAAACAAATTCCCAGTGTGTATTTTGCCCGGAATGCTTAATTGTGCACTAATAGATTTCAGCAGTTATATAGATCCACAAATTGTCCACTAAACAAAAATTAACTCAATACAAATTGTAAATAAACAGCTGTCAAAAATATAGGGATCGTGTTTTTATCGATATCACGTCGACATCATACATTGCCTTAGTAAATACCAATTATGCATTGACGTGACATTGGTGTTGATACGACGTGATGTCGACGACGATACGAAGTGATGGTTGACGTTGACAACCGTAATAGGGGTGATTAATTGTTAGCCATTAAATCTAATCATTCATTTCGAAAATTTTTGTATGCCATTGAGATGAGATTTGTTTTTGGGAAAATAAACTATGATTTGCCTAAAAGTGCTTATTATTAAGCAATCAATTAAAATACTAAGCAGTTTTATAATTTTGGACATATGTAAGCGTTTCGTTGTTGAATTATATATTGAAACTAGAAGACCCGGCAGACGTTGTCCTGCCCTAAATTTGGCCAATCTGCATACATTTTTAATAAGCTTTTTCCTTCTGACTCTGCCTCCCCCTCCTCACTTTTCCTAATCCTTTTATTCACTCCTCCCTCTTTTTCGCTTCATCTATCTCCATCTTCGTCTCATTCTATCTCTTTCCCATCTCCTTCTCTCTTGTCTCTTCTCTCAATTTCTTCTCATTCTTCTGCATCCCTTATTGCCTGTCCCAGAAGGTGGTATGTATTTTATTCCAGTCCCAGTCCCAGTCCCATACCGAGTCTCAGTCCCCAGTCCTAGTCCTAATCCCAGTCCCAGTTCGTCTCTGGATAATATATTACTCTGTACTAAAGCACTAATCAACAGCTTTCATTTGATATCCATATTGTATAAACACTGCCTAGGCATTCACTGGCCCACGTTATGGCCTATATCTCGAGACCCTAGTCACCCAGGGTTATGAAAATTACCCTCTACTAAAGCACTCATCAACAGCTTTCATTTGATATCATATTCTATACACACATTCTAGGGTACCCGGGTCCAAGTTTGGCCTATATCTCGAGACCCTAGACACCCAGTCACCTATCCTATATTTCAAGTTATATCAAACTACACACGGGGTGAAAAACAAATTAAAAATCGGTTCAGTAGTTTAGGAGTCCATTGGCCTCAATTGTGTGACACGTGTTTTTTATATATTCAGATATTATTTGAAGCGTGAGATGTGACCATGGGAAGTGCAATAGGATGTTGATAAAAAACAATTTAATTAATAGCGAATTCAAAATAATAAATGGTATAATGAGCAAGTCAATGACACACTGGCATAATTTTGAGTTTATTGACTCGAAATAACTTCTATAAAAAATGGAAAAAGTAATAATGTATTAATGTTTAATACATCATTTAAGAAATCTCAACGAGCGTTTATTTGTTTAGTGATATTTAATTCTCATTGCCTATGATCAGCGTTGTATCAGCGGAAGTATTACTTTATTTAGGTTCATTTGCAGAATGGCATGTTAACTTTTAACTAATGTATTTAACATTTTTTTTAATATACTCTGAGCTAAAAAATAAGTTGTAGTTTATAAAATCTGGTACACAGCTACTTAATACGATTATTTCATTTCAATTTCACATTTAAATTTTCAAATTACACATTTTACAAAACTTATGAATAAAAAATTCTGAAAAATGTTTATTTGCGAGCAAATTAAGGTACGCTGCAGTAACGAATGCGAATAGATTTTTTGATTCTGCAAACCCATCTCAAAAACAGTTTTAAAAAATTTGAAAATTCAAGAAAATTTCGAACTTTTTCTTTGAGTTTCTTTTAAATTTTTTTTTAGTATGCAGTTTTGTAGCTCGCTCAATCAATTTTCGTCCAACAAAGTACAAGTTATAGGTCTCACAAAAATGGCACTGATTTTTGATTTACCGGGTATTTTAGATTTTTGTACATACAAAGCGTAAAACAGGTTTTTTAAATCCAAAAGTGCATCCCGAAAAAAAGTTTTAAAACTCCAGATAAAAATTTTACAAAAACTTTCACAAATTTTCGAATTTTTTCGAAATGTTTTTGAGGGTGTTTTGCATTATCAGTTTCGAAATTATAGATACTTTTTTGCAAATACCGAAAGTAAAAAAGATTCAAGTAAAATTTGATAAAAATTGCCACTGCTAGTTTTCTATCACTGCTGTATATAGGGCTTAAAATCATTCTAAACCTCCATGCAGTGTGGTTTGAAGCACCTGGAGCTGGTGGCTTTTTTCTACACAAGTATTGGAGTGTGAATGACGGCCGTCCTTCAACGACACCCGTTTTTTTAAAGATGGCTTGTTTCTCGGCTTTCCTTTTGGGGCGTTCAGGCCCAAACGTTAAATGTAGATTGTGGCGATTTGGAAAAGCTATTATAATGTTTCGTTGTAGATTTTGTTTTTTTTATGCCTTGGCTTTTTCTTATTTATTTAAGGGATCTTTTTTGCTTTTTTTTCGCCATTACCGTGTCTTGTGTTTCTCAGTCTATGTGGCCTTTTAGGCTTGTTCTCGTCCTTCACCTTTGGCTTTTTTGTCTTTTCAATGTCATTGTTTCAGGATTTCGCTGTCTTAGGCCCATTGCAGAACGGCAAGTTAAATTTTTAGCTCAGAGTTAGTTAAAAAAATTGTCAAAATCCTATGAATTTAACCCCTCATGTCAGTTTAACTCTAGAGTTAAAAAGATAACTTGCCCTTCCGCAAGTGGTCCGTAGTATTCATCGTTTGATAGTACATTCGCCTTCGTTTTTTATATATCTCTTTGTCTTGGTTTCCGCCGTCACATTCGTATTTAGTTTCGCGTTTGTCTCTGTCTTCTACTTCATTTTTCTCTTGTGTCGTATAGTATTCTTAGTCTTGCAGTTGAGTTCTCGTCTTCGGCCTTCGGCCTCTTCAACCACAAATATACTCCCCAGGGGTTTACTAGCAAATTATGGCATACCTTGCGGAGGAACATTTTCAAGCGCCTTAATCCCTTTGGAACTACTCTTCGCTTTTTTTCCGACTTTTTCTTTATCAATAGCATCAAAATGAAGCCAACGAAGATAGTATCAATCAAATTTACAAGACCTCATTTCTCCAATTTACAAAATTCAAAGTTTCCAACCAAAGTGTTTTGCTTCCACGATATTCGATCCCTTAAAAGCTCTTACTAACGGAGCCAAACAACACCAGGGTCATAAACATTCAAGACAATACAATCAAACAATATTTGTGCTAGGCGACAGATGGTTTGGACGGGTTGCTTTGAAATGCTGTGATCATTTTCATTGTTATTCACCGTTCTATAAGTTCTTTCCACTTAAAAAAATATATTATGCTTATAACCAATCTGTAATTTACATTTTGAAGGAGGTAACCCATGTCTATATTATTTCAAACTCAAAATTAATGAATAACATTGGTGTAATTGATTGCATTGTCTTATGACTATTGTTTGTTATAATATGCTAATTTTTTCAATAACCGATTGCATATGTAATTTTATGTTTGCTTGTGCTAAACAATAAAATACATAATTACTGGTCACAGCTTTTTTTTAACAAATTAAATGTTAAAGTATTTTCTGCATACTAGTGAAAATAAAGTAGCCCATTTGAATTCAAAAACGTTTAAGTAAACTCATATGCAGCCACAAACCAACCATGAACGGAATGACCGCATAATGGCACAGCCAATATTGTAAAAAAATAACACATAATAATGCTTCTTGCTTTGCATTCCATTTTCATAGTTTAGCAATCGAAATTAGATTGTAAAACTAAAGTATGTATATAATTTCTAAGAATATAATAGTAGGTAGAATTTTAAAGCAAAAGCAAAATGTGTATAGTTTTTTTTGTTGTATAATACAAAAGTGGTTAGTTTTTTAAAGGGGATTCAAGGGGTTTCTGAGGCATAACCGCCTCGAAGGGGCTATCAGCGCAACTTAAGCTTCTCCAAGCGCATCCTCTTTATTTAGCAACAAAGCTCTGACGACCGCAAGTTCCTCGAGAAAGGTTGTCTTCCGGAACGTACCGAAACTGCATTGGTCAAGGAGCACCAACATCCCGAAATATTACAAGGATCGCTACAAGAAGAAGAGTCAAGTTTTTGAATATCTATAACAGAACTTATCTTAAGCGCTTAACTCTGTCAATTTTATTGACATTTTTTAATTGCACCCATTTTTTTTGATTAGTTAACGCTCTACGTTCACGAATAAATTTGGCTAACTTGTTTTCGACAGTACTACCAAGTATGTAAGAATTTTACTCTACCAAACATTTTGATATCTAATCAGTACTACCTTAAAAGGTGGTTTGGAGCATGCCAAAGATACTTAAAAAAAACGATAAAACAAGTCCCAAATGGCACTAAAAATATCAATGCCTTTAAACACATTTGAAATTAAGCCGTGGCACACATTTCGAAGGCACCGAATATGTTATTAACAGCCTTTTATGTATTTACATACAGTTAACTCACAAAAATAAGTATACACTTGGTTTATGATGAAAAACTCAATGCAGTGGCTCACAGTTAATTGATAATTTTCATCTGAAATATCGCAATTTCCTAACAGAAACCACATTCAAAAAAATGTCAAAGGTTATTCAAAGGTAGGAGAATTATCAAAATTTCAAAATGTCCACCAAAATTTTCCATCAGAATTTCTAGAAACTTTTTGAGTATGCAGTTTTGTAGCCCAATAAATTTTAGTATAAGTTATACAAGTTAGAAAAAGCTCAACATTTTTCCTTAATTTTCAGAAATTTTTTCGGAGAGGGTGTTGAGCCAATTTCCCACATACAAAATGCATTTTTGTTCATGCAATGTATGAAGAAATTGCTCAACACCCTCTCCGAAAAAATTTCTGAAAATTAAGGAAAAATGTTGAGCTTTTTCTAACTTGTACTACTTATACTAAATTTATTGGGCTACAAACTGCATACTCAAAAAGTTTTCTAGAAATTCTGAAAAAAAAATGGAAATTTTGGTGGACATTTTTGAAATTTTGATTAATTCTCCTTACCTTTGAATAACCTTTGACATTTTTTTTGAATGTGGTTTCTGTTAGGAAATTTGCGATATTTCAGATGAAAATTATCAATTAACCTGTGACCACTGCATTTGAGTTTTTTCATCATAAACCAAGTGTATACTTATTTTTGTGAGTAACTGTATGTAAATACATAAAGGCTGTTAATAACATTATCGGTGCCTTTTCGAATGTGTGCCCACGCTTAATTTCAAATGTGTTTTAAGGCATTGATATTTTTAGTGCCATTTGGGACTTTGTTTTATCGTTTTTTTAAGTATCTTTGGCATGCTCCAAACCACCTTTTAAGGTAGTTACTGATTAGATTATTCAAAATGTTTGGTAGAGTAAAATTCTTACATACTTGGTAGTACTGTCGAAACAGTTAGCAAATTTTATTTCGTTGACGTAGAGCGTTAACTATCAAAAAAATGGGTGCAATTTAAAAATGTCATAAAATTGACAGTTAAGCGCTTAAGATAAGTTCTGTTATATATTCAAAACTTGACTCTTCTTCTTGTAGCGATCCTTGTAATATTTTCGGGATGTTGGTGCTCCTTTGACCAATGCAGTTTTCGGTACGTTCCGGAAGACAACCTTTCTCGAGGAACTTGCGGTCGTCAGAGCTTTGTTGCTAAATAAGAGGATGCGCTTGGAGAAGCTTTAAGTTGCGCTGATAGCCCCTTCGAGCGGTTATGCCTCAGACCCCTTGAATCCCCTTTAAAAAACTACCACTTTTGTATTATACAACAAAAAAACTATACACATTTTTGCTTTTGCTTAAAATTCTACCTACTTGTATATTCTTAGAATTTATTACCTACTTTTAGTTTTACAATCTAATTTCGTTGCTAACTATGAAAATGGAATGCAAGCAAGAGCATTATTTATGTGTTATTTTTTTACAATATTGGCTGTGCCATTATGCGTCATTCCGTTCATGGTTGGTTTGTGGCTGCATATGAGTTTACTTAAACGTTTTTTGATTTCAAATGGGCTACTTTATTTTTCACTAGTATGCAGAAAATACCTTTAACATTTAATTTGTTAAAAAAAGCTGTACCAGTAATTATGTATTTTATTGTTTTAGCACAAGCAAACATAAATTACATATGCAATCGGTTATTGAAAAAATTAGCATATTATTAACAAATCAATAGTCATAAGACAATGCAATCAATTACACCAATGTTATTCATTATTTTGAGTTTGAAATAATATAGACATGGGTTACCTCCTTCAAATGTAAATTACAGATTGGTTATAAGCATAATTATATTTTTTTTAAGTGGAAGAACTTTATAGAACGTTGAATAACAATGAAAATGATCACAGCATTTTTCAAGCACCCGTCAAACCATCTGTCGCCTAGCACAAATATTTGTTTGATTGTATTGTTTTGATGTTTATGACCCTGGTGTTGTTTTGGCTCCGTTAGTAGAGCTTTTAAGGGATCGAATATCGTGGAAGCAAACACTTTTGGTTGGAAACTTTGAATTTTTTGTAATTGGAGAAATGAGGTCTTGTAAATTTGATTGATACTATCTTCGTTTGGCTTCATTTTTGATGCTATTGATAAAGAAAAAGTCGAAAAAAGCGAAGAGTAGTTCCAGGGATTAAGGCGCTTGAAATGTTCCTCCCGCAAGGTATGCCATAATTTGCTAGTAACCCCTGGGGAGTATATTTGTGGTTGAAGAGGCCGAAGGCCGAAGACGAGAACTAACTGCAAGACTAAGAATACTATACGACACAAGAGAAAAATGAGTAGAAGACAGAGACAAACGCGAAACTAAATACGAATGTGACGGCGGAACCAAGACAAAGAGATATATAAAAAACGAAGGCGATGTACTATCAAACGATGATACTACGGACCACTTGCGGAAGGGCAAGTTATCTTTTTACTCTAGAGTTAACCTGACATGAGGGGTTAAATTCATAGATTTTTGACATTTTTTAACTAACTCTGAGCTAAAAATTTACTGCCGTTCTGCAATTGGGCCTAAGACAGCGAAATCCTTGAAACAATGACATTGAAAAAGACAAAAAGCCAAAGGTGAAGGACGAGAACAAGCCTAAAGGCCACATAGACTGAGAAACACAAGACACGGTAATGGCGAAAAAAAAGCAAAAAGATCCCTTAAATAATAGAAAAAGCCAAGGCATAAAAAAAACAAAATCTACAACGAAACATTATAATAGCTTTTCCAAATCGCCACAATCTACATTTAACGTTTGGGCCTGAACGCCCCAAAAGGAAAGCCGAGAAACAAGCATCTTTTAAAAAAACGGGTGTTCGTTGAAGGACCGGCCGTCATTCACACTCCAATACTTGTGTAGAAAAAAGCCACCAGCTCCAGGTGCTTTCAAACACACTGCATGGAGGTTTAGAATTGATTTTAAGCCCTATATACAGCAGTGAATAGAAAACTAGCAGTGGCAATTTTTATCAAATTTTACTTGAATCTTTTTTACTTTCGGTATTTTGCAAAAAGTATCTATACATTTCGAACTGATAATGCAAAACACCCTCAAAAACATTTCGAAAAAATTCGAAAATTTGTGAAAGTTTTTGTAAAATTTTTTATCTGGAGTTTTAAACTTTTTTCGGGATGCACTTTTGGATTTAAAAAACCTGTTTTACGCTTTGTATGTACAAAAATCTAAAATACCCGGTAAATCAAAATCAGTGCCATTTTTGTGAGACCTATAACTTGTACTTTGTTGGACGAATTGATTGAGCGAGCTACAAAACTGCATACTACAAAAAAAAATTTAAAAGAAACTCAAAGAAAAGTTCGAATTTTCCTTGAAATTTTCAATTTTTTAAAACTGTTTTTGAGATGGGTTTGCAGAATCAAAAATCTATTCGCATTCGTACTGCTAGCGTACCTTAATTTGCTTCGCAAATAAACATTTTCAGAATTTTTTATTCATAAGTTTTGTAAAATGTGTATTTTGAAAATTTAAATGTGAAATTGAAATGAATAATCGTATTAAGTAGCTGTGTACCCAGATTTTATAACTACAACTTATTTTTTAGCTCAGAGTATATTAAAAAAATTGTTAAATACATTAGTTAAAAAGTTACATGCCCTTCTGCAAATGAACCTAATAAAGTAATACTTCCGCTGATACAACGCTGATCATAGGCAATGAGAATTAATATCACTAACAATAAACGCTCGTTGAGATTTCTTAAATGATGTATTAAACATTAATACATTATTACTTTTTTCCATTTTTTATAGAAGTTATTTCGAGTCATAACTCAAAATTATGCCAGTGTGTCATTGACTTGCTCATTATACCATTTATTATTTTGATTTCGCTATTAATTAATTGTTTTTATCAACATCCTATATGCACTTCCATGGTCCCATCTCACGCTTCAAATAATATCTTAATATATAAAACACACGTGTCACACAATTGAGGCCAATGGACTCCTAAACTACTGAACCGATTTTTAATTTGTTTTTCACCCCGTGTGTAGTTTGATATAACTTGAAATATAGGATAGGTGACTGGGTGTCTAGGGTCTCGAGATATAGGCCAAACTTGGACCCGGGTACCCTAGATGTGTGTATAGAATATTGATATCAAATGAAAGCTGTTGATGAGTGCTTTAGTAGAGGGTATTTTCATAACCCTGGGTGACTAGGGTCTCGAGATATAGGCCATAAGTTGCGTCTCGTGCGGGTGTGGCCAGTGAATGCCTAGGCAGTGTTTTATACATATGGATATCAAATGAAGCTGTTGATTAGTGCTTTAGTACAGAGTAATATATTATCCAGAGACGACTGGGACTGGGATTAGGACTAGACTGGGGACTGAGACTCGGTCTGGGACTGGGACTGGACTGGAATAAAATACATACCACCTTCTGGACAGGCAATAAGGGATGCAGAAGAATGAGAAGAAATTGAGAGAAGAGACAAGAGAGAAAGGAGATTGGGAAGAGATAGAATGAGACGAAGATGGAGATAGATGAAGCGAAAAGAGGGAGGAGTGAATAAAAGGATTAGGAAAAAGTGAGGAGGGGAGGGCAGAGTCAGAAGGAAAAGCTTATTAAAATGTAATGCAGATTGGCCAATTTAGGGCAGGACAACGTCTGCCGGTCTTCTAGTTTCAATATATATTCAACAACGAACGCTTACATATGTCCAAAATTATAACACTGCTTTAGTATTTTAATTGATTGCTTAATATAAGCACTTTTAGGCAAATCATAGTTTTTTTCCAAAACACAATCTCATCTCATGGCATACAAAATTTTCGAAATGAATGATTAGATTTAATGGCTAACATTAATCACCCCTATTACGGTTGTCAACGTCAACCATCACTTCGTATCGTCGTCGACATCACGTCGTATCAACACCATGTCACGTCAATGCATAATTGGTATTTACTAAGGCAATGTATTGATGTCGACGTGATATCGATAAAAACACGATCCCTATATTTTTTGACAGCTGTTTATTTACAATTTGTATTGAGTTATTTTTTGTTTAGTGGACAATTTGTGGATCTATATAACTGCTGAATCTATAGTGCACAATTAAGCATTCCGGGCAAATACACACTGGGAATTTGTTTACGAATTTAGTGAATATATTGTAGATGATTGGATTTCTCTTTAGTACAACATTAGCAACTCCCTACCTCCCCAGAGCGTGGTGCACTAATGGAAAATTTAATCGAATTCGGGAGGGGTATCAAAATACCCGAATTGACCTCGGTAATAATAATCTGAAGGCGGAATAAAAAATCCTGAAATTTCACAAAACCTTTTAATGAATCACTTGAAAGCTTGCAACTGTTTTTGCAAATTTTCCTAACGCAAGTAAAATTTTTATATTCCGACTTCAGATCATTAAAATCGAGGTCAATACGTGTCTTTTGGTACCTCTCCTGAATTTTTTGGGCGTGTTTAGCAGTCGACCGCTACCCTAGAACATTACCACAATTCTACTAAACTGACTGTTGTTGGTTATTTTGACTATTTTCTGAAATTGAATAAAAAATTAATAAACAAGAAGCATAAAATCATAAAAAAGCTTATTTTTGAATTTTTAATAGTTGAATTCTGTATTGCCGCGCTTGTCGTCACCAAAACTGTGCCGACAAACTTTGTGTTGCGTCAGTCACACAACTTCAGTATTGTTTTAGCCAATACCAAAAAGCGTCAACACCTATCAATAGTTATCGACGTTGACAACGCCGATACCTATTCATGAGCGTTGGCAACTAATTTTCTCACTATTGACAACCGCAATAGGGGTGAATATGTTGCAAAATACCTATTTATCTTTGTGGGAAACTAAATTTTATTGACCTTAATCCTGCTGCTAGTCGCCAAATTCATCTATTAATTATACCCAGCTGTAGTTGTACGGTTTGTTGTACAGGTATAAAGGAATCGAGATAGACTTTCACTTATCAAAGTATCTAACAAAAATTTTATTAAGCCTTGTCCGCCTGTCGTCCATCCGTTAACTTGAGCAAATATTGAAATAGCTTCACCAAATTCGTTACACGGGCTTATCTAGACCCATATTAGTTTGGTATTGAGATCGGACGATAACCGATAATCGAACGATATCGAAAATTTAGAAAATTGAAAAAATGAGATAATTCAAAAGCGAATAGTGCTTAGCTAATGAATCAAAAGCCGTTAAAGATATTACATTGAAATTCGGCAGAGACACTATCCTTGCGAAATTATATAGACTGAGTGAAGATCATCAAAATCGGTTAAAGATAACTTTCCCTTAAGGTCTAACCGTAACAAAGTTTGCAATAACTCCCCCGGTTTCGGAGGGCTTGAATGTAGCTGGTAAAGTTTGCATCCTGTAGGATAGTCAAGAAGCGATAAAAGCGCTTTCCTAGCCACACATTAACTCAAAATTAGTGTAGGCTTGTAAGCGACTCATATCCCAGTTATCCACCAATCTAGAACTATGCGTTATCCGGGCCCGAGTCATATGGGGATATAGGGTAACGAGAAGGCCGACGAGCTGGCACGCAGGGTCTCATCGGAGATGAACAAGGAAATAACCAGTGTCGAAGTAGGCATACCCTTAGCAGGAGCCAAGGGGAATATCCAAAGCTTCTACTTGAAGAAAGCACAAACAAAGTGGAATAACAAAACACCTGTGCAATATCAAAATCCATTTGGCCAAACTATGATGTAAAGAGGACGAGAAGTCTTCTGAATAAATCCAGGGCCAACACATGCAAACTGATAGCAGTCTGCACCGGTCATTGGGCAGTAGGTACGCATGCGGAAAAGATGGGCATTCCGTATAACAACTACTGCAGAAGTTGCACAGATCCAAATGCCAGGGAGACAGTAGAACACTTTATGTGTAAATGTCCGGAATGTTTGGAATGTTTGGAACCCCGTTTCTAGAAGACCTTAGAGGTTTATCTGTAATAGCAATCCCGAATATTGTTAATTTTATCAACAACTCTGGCTGGTTGTAATATATTGACCGTAACATTCCGTAGGTTTTTAGACGAGTTACATGGCATCAAAATGGCTTTAAATAGCTACTTGGGCGACCAGGGTCGCAGCCATTTCACCTACCTACCTACCTACCTACCCCCAGTTTCTGTTACTCTTTCCAAAATACTTTTAATGCCATAGGTTGGTTAGGTTGAACTGGCCGGTCCATGAGGATCTCAATGAACTGATTGAGTCCGTAGTGTTGCCAGAAGTTTTTTTTAACGACCAAACACAGAAACCCTATCAAAACCCAGGACCTATGTTATAAAATAACTCCTTCCTCTTGGCAAATACTAGAAGCTTCCTAGGACTTAAGCCACTTGCTGCTTCTAGATCTGACAGCTGTATCACTCCTAATAGCTGGAGTCTTAACCTGGCAAGTGCAGGGCACGAGCACAGAACGTGCTCGGTCGTTTCCTCCTCCAACCCGCACTTCCCACATCTGCTACCACTGACCAAGCCTAATTCGAAGGCATGTGACGCCAGAAGGCAGTGTCCAGTCAGAATACCCCGTCCTCTCTTTTTAATGATAGAAGCAACTTTGTTAGCCTTCACTTTGCAGCCCGGCGCTGGAACCCACGTCTTTCCCGCTTGGTCGATCATGTGCACCTCTCGCCTTCGCTTAATTTCGCCCAGTCTAATTGGGACGTCTACGGAGCAAGCCATAAGTCTAACAAAAATCTCCCGAGCCGACCGAAATTTGGCATAAACATTTTTTCATAGCTATGTACATCTGTTAAACTGCATTTTAAACCGCTGAAGTTCATTAGTGATATCCTCTGTATCCTTCTTGCTTCTTTTGAACGAACATGAGTTCAGAATAGTACCATATATACATATATAATTGTACAGCCTTATAACACTATTACCAGACAAAGCAAACAATTTAGATTTTCATACTTTTTTCTATAATAAAAATTTTTTTTCACATAAATTATCATCTTGTTTCCAACAGAGCAAAGGTTTAAAGCAAAATAATTACGAAAAGTGTTGGACCGAGCTCTTTTTTCTATTTTTCGTCATGTTGCCCTCAAATTATTTTTAACCAATGGAAGTCCTATAGTATCTTCTTTCCATACGTCATCTGCTACCTTACTTGATTTTTTTCAGAAGCTTTGCACGACAGAAGTACAGTCAGAGAGTAGTTGTTTTGCAAGCATGAATGGGATCCCGCGTTGGATGTTCGTGGTTCGCATCAAACCTTATAAAAATCAGAGTGCTTGTATGCAGCATTCGTCCCAATTATTGACTGAAATCCTATTTCAAATAGAATTATTTGTTGCCTCGTTTTGTATTTTAAAGAAAGTTTTCTATTTTCAACTAATCAAATTATTTTTCTTGTTTCTCTTTGCAGTGCATCTGGAACGAGTGCAGTTGCGATCGATAACAAGATCGAACAAGCTATGGTAAGTTTGAAAAACATATCATCTGTAGTTTAATAGACTTCATACAACAGCGAACACGAAAATAGCACTGACAATTTTTATCGTCAATTAAATTCTTTTTTTATTTTTTGATAATTTTGTAACTGAAACTATGCAAACTAATCTCCTGTTACAAACATATTGATGACTTAGTTGTTGGGCACCTTTTCGCAATTGTCTTCTTTGCATAGTTTTATTTTTGAGCAGAACATACTTTTATATCTCTGCTTGTACCAAAGCTACGTGTTGTTGGCAAGTTAATTTTTGGAACTGGTTTTCTTTTTATATTCAGCTGAGCAGAGCTCACAGAGTATATTAATTTGTGTTCGCATAACGGTACCCCGTAACGGCATAAACTAATCGAGATAGATATAGACTTCTATATATCAAACGATCTGGGCGAAAAAAGAAATTCATTTAGCCATGTCCGTCCGTCTATCTGTCCGTAACACGTACAATTTTGAGGTATCTTAATGAAATTTGGTACGTAAGTTCCTGGGCACTCATCTCAGATCGCTATTTAAAATGAACGAAATCGGACGATAACCACGCCCACTTTTTCGATATCGAAAATTTCGAAAACCGAAAAAGTGCCATAATTCATTACCAAGACGGATAAAGCGATGTAACTTGGTAGTTTGGGTTGACCTTATAACGCAGAATTATTATTTTATTATTGATAGGTTTGGAAGCACTGCGACGTTTGTGCAGATCTATTGTGCAAGACCTTTCGCCTAATTTTGTATCTGGAGGCTCTTTGTGTATCTAAGTACCTCTTCAGTATTTTTACGCCATATCACATAGGGATTAAGAGTCCCACCACCTAGATTGTCTCTGCCTAGCTAGAGCGACGCATTCGCAGAGAATGTGAACCGGCGTTTCATCATCCAGCTCACAGAAACGACAAATTTGGGTATCAGATAGATTTAATTTACTTAGGTGATATCGTAGACCATAGTGTCCCTTGTAGTACCTAGTAAGAGTTCTTAGGTCCTCCCTGCTTAGGTTAATGAGTTTGGCTGATACTTTCGTTGCCGGAACAGTTTGGCCTGCCTTTGCCCTGGGCAATCAATCCAGTGACGTATGAATTGTTTAGTTTCCCAGTTACTTATAGTTTCCCTGGTGTGTGTTTTGTGAGTCCGAATGATGTGACGCAGAATAGAAAATTAGTAAAATTTTGGACAATGGGCGTGGCAGTGCCCACTTTTAAAAGAAGGTAATTTAAAAGTTTTCCAAGCTGTAGTTTGGCAGCTAAGTATGTATTTTCGATTACACCCGAAGTTAGCCTTCCTTCTGGTTTCTTATTATAAAAATACAAAGAATAGCCAATGAATGTTAATTTGTATTATTAAGCGGGGAGTACTCTTTATTGCTTTCCTTTATGGCTTGAAAAAAAAGTTTAAAACAATTTTAATCAACATCGGAGCTGGTGCCTTGAGCTTTTTCGATTATACCTGGTAAATATTTTCAAGCCCTTTCTCCTGGGATTGGGACTCAACCCGCACTCTTGCGATGATTGAACTGTTATACATTTAGCCCAAAATTGCCAGTGCTATTTTCCTGTTCGCTACTGTATGTAATAATGTTTCGAAAATTTGGTTTTGTTACTATTTTTTTTTAACCTTTCTCTTTAAAGAACCACTATTTAAAAACAAGGCAAATAATGTTTCTCTGATATACTAAGCATTTGGACAGATGTTTACGTGTGTCATTTTTCACGTGCGTAAAGCTGGCAGAACCCAAGTGCTCAAAAATAAGTTTAAGTTGTGTGAGAATTAAGTGCATTTTAGGTGCTATTTAGGGCCACAAAAGATAATTTATGTGCTCATTTGGTTTTCGAGATATTCGCAAAAAAGTGTGGGTCTGCTAGGTTAACGTCAAGCTAGCAGACCCAAAATTTAAATTTCATTTTTTTTAAATAAAAAGTGTATCAAAATTAGGAGCTATTTAGGTGCGTTTTAGGGCCAAAAAGACAATTTAGGTTTTCATTTCGTTTTCGAGATATTCGCAAAAAGTGTGAGTCTGCTAGGTTAACGTCAAGCTAGCAGACCCAAAATTTAAATTTCATTTTTTTTAAATAAAAAGTATATCAAAATAAGGAGCTATTTTAGGTGATTTTTAGGGCCACAAAAGATAATTTAGGTTTTCATTTCATTTTTCGAGATATTCGCAAAAAGGTGTGGGTCTGCTAGGTTAACGTCAAGCTAGCAGACCCACAATTTAAATTTAATTTTTTTTAAATAAAAAGTATATCAAAATTAGGAGCTATTTAGGTGCTTTTTAGGGCCACAAAAGATAATTTAGGTTTTCATTTCGTTTTCGAGATGTTCGCAAAAAGGTGTGGGTCTGCTAGGTTAACGTCAAGCTAGCAGACCCAAAATTTAAATTTCATTTTTTTTTAAATAAAAAGTATATCAAATTAGGAGCTATTTAGGTGCTTTTTAGGGCCACAAAAGATAATTTAGGTTTTCATTTCGTTTTCGAGATATTCGCAAAAAGGTGTGGGTCTGCTAGGTTACGTCAAGCTAGCAGACCCAAAATTTAAATTTCATTTTTTTTAAATAAAAAGTATATCAAAATTAGGAGCTATTTAGGTGCTTTTTAGGGCCACAAAAGATAATTTAGGTTTTCATTTCGTTTTCGAGATATTCGCAAAAAGGTGTGGGTCTGCTAGTTAACGGCAAGCTAGCAGACCCAAATTTAAATTTCATTTTTTTTAAATAAAAAGTATATCCAAATTAGGAGCTATTTAGGTGCTTTTTAGGGCCACAAAAGATAATTTAGGTTTTCATTTCGTTTTCGAAATATTCGCAAAAAGGTGTGGGTCTGCTAGGTTAACGTCAAGCTAGCAGACCCACACTTAAATTTCATTTTATTTTAAATAAAAATATATCAAAATTAGGAGCTATTTAGGTGCTTTTAAGGGCCACAAAAGATAATTTAGGTTTTCATTTCGTTTTTCGAGATATTCGCAAAAAGGTGTGGGTCTGCTAGGTTAACGTCAAGCTAGTAATGAAATTTAATTTTGGTCTGCTAGCTTGACGTTAACCTAGCAGACCCACACCTTTTTGCGAATATCTCGAAAACGAAATGAAAACCTAAATTATCTTTTGTGGCGCTAAAAGCACCTAAATAGCTCCTAATTTTGATATACTTTTTATTTAAAAAAAATGAAATTTAAATTTTGGGTCTGCTAGCTTGACGTTAACCTAGCAGACCCACACCTTTTTGCGAATATCTCGAAACGAAATGAAAACCTAATTATCTTTTGTGGCCCTAAAAAGCACCTAAATAGCTCCTAATTTTGATATATTTTTTATTTAAAATAAAATGAAATTTAAGTTGTGGGTCTGCTAAACTTGCCGTTAACCTAGCAGACCCACACTTTTTTGCGAATATCTCGAAAACCAATGAGCACCTAATTATCTTTTGTGGCCCTAAATAGCACCTAAAATGCACTTAATTCTCAAACAACTTAAACTTATTTTTGAGCACTTGGGTCTGCCAGCTTTACGCACGTTCATTTTTCACTTTTCTTTTCTGTCACCCGTATATATCTACATACAAGTAAATACTTACAAATTAATAAAGGAATAGTTTCATAACATGATAGAAAGAATAATAAAAAGAGGGCTGGGTTGGGTTTCTTCAGTAGCCTACTATCTAAAAAAAAGCAAATTATATTGAGTCAACAACTACACGACTTCTCATAACTATAAGCACATAAATATGCGCTCTATGTAAATACATATTTATTGATTTTACAATGAGGCTTACAGTGTCGCTACTATACATATATGGGGGAAAACATTCAACTTTCATGTAGATTCACCTGATTATGAGTTGGCGAACCCACCTTCTCTTAACAATCGCACCTTATGTACATTTAAAATGTTGAAAATACGTCAGTTTCATTGCTGGCTTGTCATATAAAGTGGTAACAATAAAGGCATTGTATAGCTGTATACTAGGGTTGACTGAAAACATATTTATACCAGCTGTACTTGTACACAGGATATTATAACCTTGCTTGGATAACGGTTGGTTGTACAGGTATAAAGGAATCGAGATAGATATAGACTTCCATATATCAAAATCATCAGTATTGAAAAAAAATTTGATTGAGCCATGTCCGTCCGTCCGTCCGTCTGTCCGTTAACACGTTAACTTGAGTAAATATTGAGATATCTTCACCGAATTTGGTACACGAGCTTACCTGGAGCCCAGAATAGATTGGTATTGATTTTGAGCGAATTCGGATGATAACCGCGCCCACTTTTTATGTATATAACGCCTACTTTTTATATATTGTAACGAATTTACTGAAATTCCGCTTATTTGCAACCTTTCTGCTAACGTTCGTATCGCTAAACTGTTGAATAATAACTCCAATATTCAATATTGCAGTACTTCGCAATAACATTATACTTCGCAACCATAGCGTGCTTAAATCAACTGATTGCCCATGCCTCAGCGGGTGCTGCTTTTATACTGTTCGTTTCTCGTCGGCCTACTTCTTGGCGTTTCCCCTTCTAGAATTTACTACTTGTTTAACAGCTATACTCAGCTATAAACTACAGATGCACGTTTATAGCTTCTCAATGTGAGTGTACTTCGACGATGAGCATACTTTTGTGAGCATCTCAGATATATGCATGTGTTTTGTGCATATCTCTCCGCTTCTTGTATGTACATATGTGTAGACATAATGATTGATTTGTTTATGTAGATGACAAGTGACTGCTTAGTATCGGCTTAGAGATGATAGTATGCCTTAGTGTTGCTAATATTCGTCGCAATATATAACGCCCACTTTTTTTATATATAAAACACACAATAGTAAATAATACACCTAGAATGTTGAAATTTGACGTGTGGACTGATATTGAGACTATTGCTAAAGATTGAAAAATTTTTAAGATGGGCGTGGCACCGCCTACTTGCGATAAAATCAATATTATTAATCATAAATCAAAAATCGTTTAAACCTATCGTAACAAAATTCGGCACAGAGGTTGCTTTACTATAGGGAATGCTTTGAAGAAAAATTAACGAAATCGGTTAAGGACCACGCCTACTTTTATATAAAAGATGTTTAAAAAGGTCGTGGATGAATAAAATAAGCTATACCTTTGCAAAAAAGAGTTTTATATCAATGGTATTTCATTTCCCAAGTGGATTTATAACAATAAATAGGAAAAACTTCAAATTAAAAAATAACCAGAAGAAAACATTTGTTCAAAATAGAACCATATGTATATGTATTATTGCGCAGCCTTGTAACACTATTAAGCACACAAAACAAACAGAACAGCATTTCAAGTGTACAACTGGGTATATAATGTTCGATTACACCCGAACTTAGCCGTCTTACTTGTTACAATGGCTTTTGAATTTCTAGCATACCACATTATATGTATGTTTCCAATGTGATATGTCATAGCCGTAACAAGCTTTGTAATATTTGTATATATGTATATTGAACTCTATTTTAATTATCAACTAGCCGGACTCGTGCGCATCTTGCGCAACAAAATACAAGAGTCTCATATCAAATATGAGCAGAAATCAGCCGTTCTATCAATCAATCGTGTATCAATAAAAACTTGCATGCGCTTGCGCTGCCATCTGGCGAATGTTAGCAACTGCCGGTAATGCAGTGCTAATTCTAATCAAATATTCACAATAGTGCCATAGTACAAATAGATTTCTTGTGTGCTCACAGTCGTTTATTTTTAACAAATTATTTTAATAAATATAGCTGAATCAAAAGCATTACGACCAATAAAGCCCAAAGCTCGCTAATAGCACGAATCACCATCTTTACAACCAAAACTTTATTTATAGATTTGGATTTCAAATAAGAGCGAAAAAGGGACCTGCACATAAAAACAGCATTAGAAATAATATATAAGGTATTTAAAGAAAAGGCGTCTATGAATTTCGCAACTGAAACTATGCAAACGAATCTCGAAAACTTTTTCGAGAAAACTCGAAGTTTGAGAAATTTTCAAACTTTTTGTTTGGAGTTCTATGAATGACTTGTACTTTAGCAGACTAGCAATTTATTGGGATACAAAACAGCATACTCAAAACAAGTTTAAGGAACTCAATAAAAAGTTCGACATTTTCGTTTTCGATATTGGTTGCGTAGTTCAGCTACAAAATTCATAGAAGTTTTTTCTACAATTATTTAAGTACAAAATAAAATAAAATAATTTAACTGATCCTTTGTTTTCTACCGTTGCTGTCGTTGTCTGATGATTTGTGATATACTTGTCCCATCAATCTATATCTAGCCTTAATGTGATACATTTATAAAACTTTCTTATCTTACATTCCTGGTTAAAGAGAAATTTGTAATAGCGATATATAAAATGAGCCATCCCTCAATTCACAATACCCTTAGCCAATCAGTGGCTTTCCGGCATTACGAATATCACTACAGCTGTTTCGAGAAAACCAACCTTAAAATTTTTGAAGTATGTATTTGCCAAAAGTTTGCACTTTATATTTAATACTAGGAATTCGGAGTTTGTGCAACGTCTAGCATCATGTGCATTTGCAAACTGCGTTTAGTATATTGCACATATACATATCAACAAAATATTCGGCTATGTATTTGCGACGTAGTCAGTGACAACAACATCAAAACACTGTAATTAAGGAGTCAGAATTTTGTGTGACTTGGTGTTGGAAACGTTGCTGATGCAATTCAATTTTTCTTTGCATATTATTGTTTTGTTTTGACAGTTGTTATTTGCTATTTAAAAATGAAAGGTAACTACGGTTTTTGATGTTGCGCAGTTGCCATGACATCGCACATGCTAGAGCCGTATATTTGGCATTTTGTGTAAAAATACTACACCAGTTACAAATACAATGCATTCTACAGCATTTTCACAAAATCCTGTACTCTTCTAGTATATTTTCTCAACATCGATTTAGCAAAAAGCAACTGTCAAGCCACAAACAAATGGTGCAAAGAAAATGAAATTATAAGTTGTTCACGTCCGTACACTGAAAGAAAAAGATACTTTGGTAAAATCACCGAATACCGGTCATTCACTCGATATTTCTGTAATTTTTATCCATCGCAACAAGATGTTGAGTCAACTGCGCACAAATCGTTCATTCGTATTGACTGTTTTAGTAGTCAAATGAACAAACAAAAAGTTGTTGCGACAGCTTTGTATGAAAGTATGCCATATATAAATAAATGTAAGGCGCGATAACCTCCGAAGAGATTTAGGCCGAGCTTCTCTTCCAATTTGCGTCGTGCTCCGTTTTAATTTTTCCTACAAATTGGCGCGACGGGACCTACTTGTTTTATGCCGACTCCGAACGCATCTGCAAGGCAGATGAGTTTTCACTGAGAGCTTTCATGCAGAATACACTCGGAGTGCTTGCCAAACACTGCCGAGGGGCGACCCCGCTTAAAAAAGTTTCTTCTAATTGAAAAAACTTGTTTCTAAAATTTTGATGTTGCTTTGCCCGGGGTGTGAACCCAGAGCATTCGGTGTGGTAGGCGGAGCACGCTACCATCACACACGTGGCAACTTACTACCGACTTCATTGGGCAGCACATCAAATCTGCTGGCATTAACCACTATCAAACTTGATGTTTATTAACCACTTTCACCATTATTATATTTTATAATTTATTTAATTTATAGTTTTGAACTTCGCTTTTCAAATAGAAATGAAATGGTGTCACAAACCTGATCCTCATTCTTTCAGTGTGCAGCTCAGCTCATTCATCATTCTTCTCTCGCATGTAGTCCTGCCACACTTTTGATTGTTTCGAACAAAACTTGTAGTATCATGTTTGACCATACCATTTTTAAATAGAGCACTTGTAAGTTATAGAAAAGTAAGACTCAATCGAAGAAGTAATTCACCACTGGCGTAACTTTACATGTATTCGGCAGTTTCATTTCGTAGCACTTTAACGTTGAAACGATTCCAAACAACACAAACCTTTTGATGTCGGAAACATCAACATTAAAAAGGTGTTTTGTATATTGTTATTAGATTCGTTCGCGTGAGTGAAGAGTTCCGTCAAAACTTGACAAAATGTTACTAACTTTGGAAAAACCTGTCCTTCAACAAAACTTTTGCACGCAAGAGGGCGCAAATTTTTGCTTTCGCTTGTAGGGAATTTGCAAATTGTACCCGTAATAGGTGTCCCAGTTATTATCATATTTTTGTCACAGTACATTCAAAGCGGTTTTTGCGTTTTTGTATTATGAAGAACTAGTTGTTGTTTTCCGCTTTTGTGTGTTTTTTCGATTTGGAGGTTTTTCTTATTTGGAGTTTTTGTACAAGCTGGCACCATCGTCATAAATACAAATGTGAACAAGCGCAGTGAGCGCAAATTTCTCTTTGAAATTTACTCATGTATTGACTGTTTATCGCTGTTGAAATGACAGTGCGATCACTTTGTGTGTAACTAAGAAAATCAGTTAGATATGCTTAGGAGTCTGTCAATTTTACATGAATTTTGTTACCTTAAGATGCGACAATTTCTCTGGTTTGACATGACTAACTAATTTGTGTTCGCTTGACAAAGAACTCGCGTCCGATTAGCCATAATCGATCAATATCACCGAATCTCCCTTAAGTCAGGAGCAATCCAGAACCGTATTGTTGATTTACATTTCTTTCAGTGTCGCTTATCTTTTGTCTATTGTAAGTTTCTAATACAAAATACAACACAACTCTTGATCTACCTTAATATCGCACTTTTTGCGTTGGCAAAGCTACAATATTTCAAACTTTTTTATGTCGGGGAAACGTGAGCTGTCCGGGAAAACGTGGCTGTTGGTTTGAGAATGTCGATATGTATGAACTGAGTGTGTTGTATATTGCAGTGTAAATTGATCTATCTGAAAGTATCAACATTTACTGATATCGTGTAATCCGCACTAACATCATTTTGAGAAAAACATTACTGTTATGCACGGAAACCACAGACAATATTTTCCGTCAAGGAGTTGACTCTTTTTTCGGTTGGAAATTTCGAGAGGTTTCTTTTGTACGATAAAAAATGCTTCTGTGGTAAGATGGCAGAATTTATTTGCGCTTCCCCTAGTATGCATGCGATTAACATTATAAATGGAATCTCATAAATGTCTAAGCTGTGGTGTCACGTTGCAATCGATTTGCCAAGTTAATTTATTAAATTAAAGTACGTATTTGCATTTACTGAGGTATCATAATGCGCTGGTGGGGCATAATATGGCTGAGCTTCATTAAATCTAATAGTTTGTACTGCCCTGCATAATTATTTTTATTTTTCTCTGAATACATTGAGTGGCGTGAAACGCTTTCAGACAGATACTGTTCAGACTCCACTAAAGGATTAATAACACTGAACAGAAAGTACTTGGTGTTTTTTCCTAGATCGATTGGCTGATGTTCGATATTGTTTTTGAACCAAATCCTATATTTTAGAGTAATCATGATCAATTTTTATCCAGTGGCCACAGCCTCAGCTCTCTTAAGAGCTGATCGTCGTTCTCTCTATTCCTCTGCCGTTCACATAACCTAATCACAAGGGCAACCCAAAGTATGCAACAGCTTATGATGACTCGTACCACTTAAACCATCAAATATGCGTACATTTCACAAAATATGAACTTTGAGCTATATTTTGTATATTTTGCAATTAATACTGCCCGTTTCATCAATCTGCGCGACACATCTTGTCCGTTGAATTCTTAGCAGAATAATAGGAGATAGTTCTAATGGATTGTAATAGTAATACTCCTACACTCTCAAACTTTTTCTACACCTTTAGTGCAAATATGCCTTATAGATACAATAAGATATGTAGTTGCAAATATCTAAAATATAGCTCAAAGTTGATGCGCCGTTTTATCCCCCCAGCGGTATGGGTCAGATATACCGCGTAGGTAATGCCTGTCGGAAGTGCGACTAAAATACGCATGTTGCCACCGCAATATATAGCTTCTCCAAACCCAATTGTCACCTCACCTATCCGCGGCGATCCTGTTTTCACTAACAGACGAGGCTGCTGGCGGCTTCCAGCTCCTCATAGGGAACTTGAGGTCAGACAATGGCCTGAGGTTAATGACCCATCTAAATCGTTTCCCGAGTTGTCGGGCTAGCACCTTAATGGAGCTGTGTTACCGGAGAGTCACCGATCTGTATCCGGCAAAGGACCATCACATCGACAAAACTCCCCTCCAGCCTTCCGGGAGCACCTTATCGCTACAACAACAACACACGAACACATGACCCGTATCGTGATTCTATCACCCTTGTTAGACTTAGCGTACAGTCTATCATAGACCGGTCGTATAGTTACATTAAGAGACCATTCAAGAGTCTGAGGTGTAATCCTAGTAGCCTACGTATTAAAACAGCCATAAAGCGGAGTCTGGGATCGTTTAAATGGGGTGATCTGGCTGGCGGCAATGCAAACCATCACATAGAGATCTAGCGGCGCTGGTTAACGGAACTTCTCCTAACGCACTATAGCGTGATCGCGGCACAACACAGCCGTTCTGATCCACGGCAAGTCATAAGCAGCGCTGCCCTTAGCCAATGCACATAGAATCGGTAGCGTCCTTTGTCCAGACGCGCCCGTGAACGCCGTATTATATTGTCATGCACTGGCAGAAGGCACATTACCAGGGGAGACACGAGTTAACATTTACCCTGGCCCAACTTCCTTCTGGATGCTGTAGACAGTGTTACTCTTACTTGTTAGAATCAACTCTCGACATACTCATGTATGTGCCTGCATGCGATGTGTCCTCCCCACTTGACACCAACCATCTTTTCACATTTTTAATGTGAACCTACGCCTCTAACACCTACACTCCTATGGTCCGCACCTGTTGAACAGCAGTTTTCCTTTGTTGGGGAAAACTCTCCGCCGTTAGAGACTTTTGAGATGACAATTTGTGAGTGGTTGTGCCCATTGAATGGCAAATGCACTGTTAACACACACACTAGCCGACGCGGAAAATTTCCTTCAGTGATACTCACTTCCTGGAAGAGGAAATCAGTTTATGACGATTTTTGTTTTCTGGGATTGGGTACTTAGTGAAATCTTAAACCCGATGGGCATTTAGTGCCATTACAAAATTTCTAGCGGCGTCCTCCGATGCGTGATACTCTTTGGCCACCTGTTATTTTGGAATATAAACGCAGATTTTAACGGCTTATATGAGACCTTAAATGCATATCATGCTGAAGTTAGATTTAAATGCATTTTATAAGCACCATAATCAGTACTTTTTGCATATTTTGTGCCCTACCTCTCACTTTCTCCTCCGTGATAAGCATTGAAGATCTTTTTATGACCTTTCATGAACATGAAATGGTATATTAACTTTGGTCCGATGTTTGTAACGTTGAGAAATATAGAAGATAGACTCACCATTAAGTATACCGATTGATCAGGGCGACGAACTGAGTTTGATATAGCCATGTCCGTCTGTCCGTCCCGTCTGTCTGTTTGAACGCAAACTAGTCCCTCAAATTTTGAGATATCTCAATGAAATTTGGCACAAGATGTATTTTTGTATTATATTAGACATTTGTCGGATCCGGTAGGATCGGACTACTATAACATATATCTCCCATACAACCGATCGTTCAGATAAGACGATTTTGGTCATTCCTGCCGCAATTTAGAAAGTATAAACGTGAAACTCGGTGATATATATCTAATATATCATAGAAGATATCCTGAAAAATCACTTTGATCGGAGCTATATATAGTATATATCCCATACAACCGATCGTTCAGATAGAAAGATTTTTGCAATTTCCTCCCTTAATTTCCAATATAAAACGTTAAACTTGGTGATATTTATTCTAATATATCATAGAAGATTTCTGAAAAAATCATTTCGATCGGAGCTATATATAGTATATATCCCATACAACCGATCGTTCAGATAGAAAGATTTTTGGCATTTCTCCCTTAATTTCCAATATAAAAACGTTAAACTTGGTGATATTTATTCTAATATATCATAGAAGATTTTCTGAAAAAATCACTTTGATCGGAGCTATATGTATATATATATACTATCCCATACAACCGATCGTTCAGATAGAAAGATTTTTGGCCATTTTCTCCTTAATTTCCAATATAAAAACGTTAAACTTGGTGATATTATTCTAATATATCATAGAAGATTTCCTGTAAAAATCATTTCATCGGAGCTATATTAATATATATCCCTACAACCGATCGTTCAGATAAGGGGTTTTTTGCCATTTTTTATTTATATTTATCTTAAATCGTTTAGGTATGTACATCTGTTCACTATATATTTCTTATCTTATACAGCGCATTATTTGGAGATTACGAATGGGATAAGATTATTGTTCGCCCCATTCATGAAAGGTATGAAGTCTTCGGCACAGCCGAAGACAGTCCCGTCCTTACTTGTTGATTGTGTACATTATTTATCTACTTCTTATTGTCTGTGGCCATGTTGCGGCTATGTTGATATTTTATACAATGGCTAGCCTTTGAAGTGTATTTTTCGCTTAGAAAATTGTATGTCGCGTGCAAATCGCTATTATAATGCGCTTAGAATAATTGCTACGCAAAAGTCGCGAGACATGAAAACAAAATACTACTTGCAGTGATAACTCAATAAAAGCTTCACTTTTCGCGTTGCACACTGCGTGGTTCCCATGATAATAGTATGTCAGACCTCTGAAAGCTCTAGAAAGTGTCTTTTCGAGCAGACAAGACACTACCGGCTGTTCTAGGGAAAAAATAATGGCAACAGGCATACTTTAGATGTATCTTTATTTTGCGTGAACACTCATGTAAGAGCCGAAGGAAGTTATATGGTTCATTCATTGAACACACATGTCAGCTGTCGTGCACAAAAATATAGTTACACCATATCTATGTTATCAGTGTGAGCATAAATATGAGTAATTTGGTGCGTTCGGCATAATAGCATGGACCGTTCCTACTACAAAGAAATGGTAATGTAAGGACGGGACCGACTTCATACCTTCTATGAATGGGGCTGAACAACAATCTTATCCCATTCGTTATATCCAAATATCGGCTGTATAAGATATGAAATATATAGTAACATATGTATATATAAGCGATTTTCAGATAATATTATAGTGTATGTACTTGTTGTGAGGATGCAAAGTTTCACGTTTTGGTGGTCTGCATGAAGCAGCTAGTGACTAATTACTTATCTCAACAATATATGACGTAAACGTGAGTATTTGAAGCTTCTAGACGTTGAAAGGGGCAGAAATGACAGTTATGGTGGTTTATAATATATATACCACCGATCTCTATGATTTTTTCAGCCAACACATATGCTATATGACGTAAGCTTCGGTGAAATTTGTGAGCTCTTAGCTGTAAACATGGTGTATAATTGCAAAAAGTATTCTTATCTTAACAATCGGTTGGAGGGACTCATGGTAGACATATACTCGACGATCTCTCGATTTTGCAGATTCATATTTGCTATAGATACTAAAGCTTATGGTGAAATTGAAGGTTCGAGCTGTTAAAATTGTGGCAGAAATTCAGCAGATATTACCATATATAATATGACCGATCTCTATGATTCTCTCTCAGACAACATACATGCGACATACGTTAGCTTTTGCTGAATTTGTAGCTCAGCTATTAAATGCGGCCGAAATTACCGAAAGTGTCTGATTCTGAGCATCGGTTGTGAGGATATATGCTATATGATATGTATATGCTACTCGACTCATCCATTTTTTCACACAACATATGTGCAATGCGCGAAGCATATGTGAAGTTTGACTACTTCCGATCTGATAAATGTGAGAAGATATGGCAAATTCTCTTTTCTGACAAATCGTTGTATGGGCATATATGCTATAGTGTCCGATCCGGCGTTCCGACAATGCCTCATCGACACACACAATAGCTCCGCTCACCAATTTATCAAGTATCTCGTCTCAAAAATTGCGGACGAGTTTGCATACAACAGGCAGACGGACAGGCGGAGCATGCTAATCAATCTCGGCTCTTGAGTCTGATCCATTTCGGTATACTTATGGTGGGTCTATCTGGTTTTCCTTTAAGGACCTTACACTTTTGCGATTCGTACCAACTTACTATTTTGATGAAGCTATAATTACGCATGACAGCACACACAACAGGACCGAAAATCCTTGTACTAAATGTTCGAACAAATAAAAAGTTCTTGTTGAGTTTTATTTTTGTATTATTTTCTATCTGCCGGGAGCATTTGAATTATATTTTTTTGTATCTGGATAATGTTAAATTAGAATGCCAGTATTTTGTCGTGCGAGAGGGTTATTTTGGTCCCGAGAAGGTTTCAGTTGCCTTTGTGAGCTCGCAGTCGTTCAGCACGCCCCTTAAAGTATGCTTCATTGATTATAAATCGTCGTAATTAGATATCTTACAGTCCTTAGTTCCGTCTTCTTTTTCGATATCTTGAGTTTTTTATAAAGTATATTTTCACGTTTTCATGATAACGGATCAAAGCAGCGATCAACATAATTTGAGAATTGTTCAGATATTTTGATTGAATGTGGACGGCATTTCTATAAAGTTTCGAGAGTATATCGATTTTGAATAAACTTGTGGGTTAAATATCGTGTGGGTAATTTTCTCGCTGTTTTACGAATTAAATAACAGATATAGATGATTTCCAATTTGCGTCGTGTGCTCCTTATTATATTTTTGTGACTTGCCCGATGTTGTGGTATGACGGTCACGGCCTGGATAAAATGCACGCAAAAACTAACTTACGCTTATTACAGATATTTTAGAACATACATTGCATACCTAAAAACACACCTGCGCGTTTACCTCCGAGCAGCTTTAGGGCCGACTGCTCAACCGTTTTTCGTCGTTTTTTCCTTACAAATTTACGAGACGGATCTACCATGTTTTATGCGAATCCGCACAAACTTTTGCAGGCAGGGTTCATTTGTCAATGTGGCAGCATGCACCGGATATTTTCCAAACCAACCGAGGGGGGAGACCCCGTTTAAAAAACTTTTACTAATTTACTAATGAAGAAAACGGTTTATTATCAATTTTTGATTTTGCGTTGCCTGGGATATTCAACATAGGACCTTCCGTGTGGTACCCTTAGCATCGCTACCACACACCAGACGGCCTCCCAATATCCATAAACTAACTTAAAACCATGAACCTTATAAAAAGGTTTTCGAAATTAGTATGAGTTTTTAAATTCTGTATAAATTACCATAGCGTAACATGATACATACTCAATTCTACATATAATAATATGATAGTATAACTTAAATACCATCGGATAACATTGGCTTTTAATAACATAAAGCAGATGTTATATATAGAGTATCAGAAGCAAATGAATAACAAAACAATTAAACCTACCCCTAAAATGTAATTAACTTTACTTATTTTAGCATGGCCTAACATAAATAACAGACATTAGAACATTAAAACAACTTAACATAGTGGACACTAGATTTCATAACGTAAAATTACAAGCTTTCACAAATACTTATGTTAAGTCAAGTATGGTAAGTTATGCGGGTTAAGATAGGGCAGGTTAGTAGGTTGAACTTGCCGGTCCATGGGACCTCACATAGACTGAATGAGTCCGTAGTGTTACCGAAGTTTTGTTTTAACGCCAAACTGAAACGCCTATCAAAAACTAGCAGACCTATGTTTAAAATAACTCCGTTCTCTTGGCAAATCTATAGAAGCTCCTAGGATTTAAGCCACTTGCTTGCTTCTAGATCTGACAGCTGGTGTCACTCCTAATAGCTGGAGTCTTAGCCTGGCAAGCGCAGGGCAAGAGCACAGAACGTGCTCGATCGTTTCCTCCTCCATCCCGCACTTCCTACATCTGCTATCACAGACCAAGCCTAATTTAAGGCATGTGACGCCAGAAGGCAGTGTCCAGTCAGAATCCGATCATGAGTCTACAGTCCTCTCTTTTTTCATGATAGTACAGCGCACTTTGTTAGTCCTATACGGTATGTGGCAGTACTAGCCCATAATCTAGTCGACACTTTCAGCTAGCGCGCTTGACCCACGCCTTTTCCTGCTTGGTCGAGTCTACTGTGCATCCGCTCGCGCTTCCGCGAATTAAATACACATCGCCCTGATCTACATCTGGGTACGTCTACGAGACAAGCTTCAAGGGGTCCGCCCTTTTAGCTAGTTCTCCGCTTTTTCACTCCCATCTATTCCCATATCCCTGGACCCAATATAGATGTATGCTTCTCCTATCCCGATTCTCTCCAGGACTGCTTACACTCTACACGCATTTGATGCTGTGCTTATCGAGATTCTTGCCTTAAATTTTCTGCAGTGTCTGTTGAATGTCAATATAAAAGTTAACACGATTGTCAGCTTTAGGACTATTTTCTTCTTCCAGGTTTCTACTGCTTGTTGTTAGCGGCTACTATTTCCGCTTGGAAAATGCTGCAGTAATCCGGCAGCATGTAGGATCTGTTTATTTTCGGAGTCAGCACAGACACTGCTCCTTCCACTACTTTGGAACCATCTGTGTACACCTGTATCGCCTCGTCTGCCATTTGATCACCCTTGCACTGTCTCTTACTTGGCCTGACCTTCGATGTATACCGCGTTATTTGTGGGTCTGTTGATTTCTCGGGGTACGCTTCGAAAAAGAAACCTATTGATGCCGACTCCTCTGCTATGTCTCACTGTCCATTTCGCCCTCTTTTATAAGCTCGTCCGTATATGTTGCTTGTC
>JARSSU010022762.1:0-22505 GCA_029619165.1 Eurosta solidaginis
CAGGATGTTTGCGCGGCAGAGGCTGTCACACGTACCATTTCCCCATTGTACTTATGTTTACCCATGAATTTATAACTAACCCATATTGTATTACATATTATTATTACATGGAATTGTATTGTATAAATATGGAATTATATATTACCTTGAATTATATCCTAGTATAACTTAACGTTAAATTCCCTATTGGGAATCCTCATGGCCGTGTGGCAGCCTCCACCGCGCAAAATCCACCAATCCGAATTCGCCGCAAGTACAGGATGGCGATCTGGCATGATCGCCACCTGTCAGAAAACCACCACCTTTTGATATATGAATTTTATTATTGTCATCTTTGCAAATCAGCTTCGGTTAAAAAAATTTCTTCTTCAAGGTTTTGTGGTTATATAAAAAAGTTCTTTGAGTGCGAATAACAAAATTATATATATTAATCCATAATTAAATTACGTATGTGAAAAAATCTATAAACAACACAGTGTTTGAAATTCGAAAAGCATATGTAATACAAAATAAAAGCAAGCTGCCCTGAAAATTGCAACAACTTCTCCTGGCATAAAGTTACGGAATCAGATTACAAATACAGATTACATAAGCTTCACACGCAGAAAGCAAGACACCGGAATCATCACCTATTTGAATTACTAACCATTGGAAGTGCGGGACAGTGAACAAGCTGCGTACTACATCATTTTATAGAACATCAGTTGCATTTTACCACACCAATTGATGCTCATCGCTCTTATATACTGGTACTTCAGATTGCCACAATCTTCCCATTGGACACAATCCCAGGTAATTTGTTTCATCCTACATACACTGGCCTCTCACCTTGTGAGGAAATAAAATATAGCTATTTTGAATCAGTACTTTTATTGATTGAGCACGCCATACCCGTATTAGAGTACTGCCTCCTAACGCTCATCTTCATGCAGCCGTGAAGCGAGAGCCACCCAACTAACCCCACAACGGCGATTAGTAGGCTATCGAATTAGCTAATGGTCCTTCGAGCCGGATGACCGGCTCCTATGGAATTACAACTAGACGACTAAGCCGTCTAGGGGGGGAGCATGTTTAAGCGACTTAAACTATGACTTTTTTCTTTCGTTTGTATCATTAGCCATCGAGTGTGCTTGTAATTCTCAACTTGTTAGTGAAATATTCTAAAGATATAGTTTTAGTTTTTAATTTAAAATTGAGGTTCTTCGAGTAGAAGATGGGGTGCCAATACCTCAGAGCCCAGTGCTCGCCTCCATATCACATTTTTTAAGGGTTCTTCAAATAGAAGATGAGGTGGCTCATTAGAGCGAAACCTCAGAGCCCCCAGTGCTTGCCCCCAATGAATAAATACAAGAGGTTCTTCAAATAGAATATCAGCTGGCTCATTAGGGCGAAACCTCAGAGCCCCCAGTGCTCGCCCCCAATGAATAAATACAAGAGGTTCTTCAATAGAAGATGAGGTGGCTCATTAGAGCGAAACCTCAGAGCCCCCAGTGCTCGCCCCCAATGAATAAATACAAGGGGTTTTTCAAAGCAAAACCAAGGTGGCTCATCCCGCAGCCAATACCATGGAGCCCCCAGTGCTCGCCCCCAATGAATAATACAGTCCATTAAAATAGTAATTTATAAAAATAAAAAAGATAATAAATTTAAAAAATGCTTGCTTGCAGTGTGCTTTGAACCCGCAACCCCAAACGTGTGAGTCGGGTACGTCATCCACTGTGCCACGACTCATACGCCTACAAGCACATCAAATTACTCCCTTATAACTCACACTAAACTGCTCGCCCTCAACTGCCCCACGCTTAGCTATGACAACTTTGCTCTGGCTTGGGAAGCTCTAAAATCTCGCTACACAATTTGCAACTAAACTAAGCAAGATTTTTGAAAACATATCGCATTTGTTGAAACGTTGGCAGTTAAGCAATGATGTCTTGAGGTGTTTCAAAAAGGGATGACGTTTCTTTGGACACTTTTCGTATGCCATTAAGGTGAATTGCCATTACATATTAACATTTTTGGTTCATACCTAAGTACATACACAATTTTTCAAATACTTTGAGCATATCCAAACCAATACTATATAAAAATTATGTAACAGGTGAGAGCTTGTATTTGCCTTTTACTACCAAATGACATTTTCATGGATAAATTTGGTAACGTGCTATAGTGTCAATGGAACTAGCGTCAATTGACATTAATACTCTTTTGAAAGAGAAATAATGTCAATAACAATGACTCTGATTAGTTCTGTTTTCAAAAGCGAATTAGTGTCAGTGATCTTTAGACTAAAAGTAGCACAAATTTTAATTCCAAATATTTCTTGTCTTGTAACAGATTTAAAATTTTTTAACATTAATTATTAGAATAAAAATAGCGCCACAGGCGAAATTTTGGAATAAAAATTCGTGTAATTTTTAATTGCAAGTTTTTTTTTCATATTACGATATTAGCATATTTTTCAAAAAAAAATTCCAAGCATTTCAAAAAAAATGCCGAAGGCGAAAACTGGAATAAAAAATCGCTCGAATTTTGATTCCAAATTTTTTTTTCATATAACGATACGATATTAAGATATTTTTCGAATAAATTTCAAAAAAATCGCACGATTTTTAATTCAAAATTTTCTATTCACAAAACGATACGATATTAAGATATTTTTCGAATAAATTCCAAAAATGAAAAAAAAACAGCAGGCGAAAATCCGGAATAAAAATCGCGCGATTTTTAATTCCAAGTTTTCTTTTCATATTACTATACGATGTTAGGATATTTTACTAAAAAATTCCAAAAATTTAAAAAAAGGGCCGCAGGAAAAAATTTGGAATGAAAAATCGGGCAAATTCTAATTCCAAATGTTCTATCTCATACTACGATACGATATTAACACATTTTGTTAATAAATTCTAAAACGAAATAAAGCGGCACAGGCAAAAAATTTGGATTAAAAAATCTCGGAAATTTTAATTCCAAATTTTCTATTCATATAGTGATACGATATTAAGATATTTTTCGAAAAAATTCCAAAGAAAATCGCACGATTTTTAACGTGCTCCGCCTACCACACCGAAGATCCTGGGTTCGCACCCGGGTAAAGTAACATCAAAATTTTATAAACAAGTTTATTTCAATTAGAAGAAATTTGTTCGGCAGGCACTCCGAGTGTATTTCTGCCATGAAAAGCTCTCAGTGAAAACTCATCTGCCTTCCAGATGCCGTTCGGAGTCGGCATAAAATAAGTAGGTCCCGTCCCGCCAATTTATGGGAAAAATTAAAAAAGGAGCACGACGCAAATTGGAAGAGAGGCTCGGCCTTAAATCTCTTCGCGCCTTTCATTTATTATTATTTTTTTTTATTACGATACGATATTAACATATTTTTATAAATTCCGAAAATGAAAGAAAGCGGCGCAGGCAAAAATTTTAAATAAAAAATCGCGCGAATTTTAATTTCAACTTTTTTATTCATATAACGTTACGATATAAAGACATTTTTCGAATAAATTCCAAAAAAAATTGCACCACTTTTAATTCCAAATTTTCTATTCACATACGATACGACATTTACATATTTTTTGAATAAATTCCAAAAAAGAGAAAAAGCGCCCCTGACGAAATTTGGAATAAAAATCGCGCGATTCTTAACTCCAAATTTTCTAGTCATATTACGGTAGGATATTAGAATATTTTTCGAATAAATTCCAAAAAAATTCAACGATTTTTAATTCTAAATTTTCTATTCATATTACGATATGATATTAACACACTTTTTGAATAATTGAAAAAATGAAAAAAGCGGCGCAGGCAAAAATTTGGGATAAAAAATCGCGCGAATTTTAATTCCAAATTTTCTATTCATATTACGATACGATATTAGGATATTTTTCGAATAAATTCCAAAAAAATCGCACGTATTTTAATTCCGAATTTTCTATTCATATTACGATACGACATTAACATATTATTTTAATGAATTCCAAAAACTAAAATTTGTTCCAAACTTTAGCCTGCGGCGCTTTTTAGGAATTATGGAGATTAAAGCAATTAAAAAATATTAAATTTGGACATCTCAAAGCCAGATTTGGATTAACAACAGCAACGCAAATCATAGTCTTATTACTCCCAGCTCCATTTTGCGTAGGCGGCGTTAAATAGTCCCCAAGTGTCATTGACATTAATTCTCTTTCAAAAGTGAATTAATGTCAATTGACGTTAGTTCCATTGGCACTATTTGCACGTCACCATAAATTTGCAACCGTGCGTAAATTTCGAAAACATATGTGTGCTAGGCAACCCTCTTGCATACACCAATACATATACAATAAGCGCTTACGTATTGTCCGTGTATTTAAAGGGGCATATTAAAAATGTATGCTCCTAAGTATTTCTAATACATTCATACATACATAGTAGATACCTTCATACATAATGCACTCATTTCATCGCCACAATTTTAATATAAAAAGGCAAAACGACTATGGTCACATGCATTCATTTATAAAATATGCAAACTTACTTAGAAACAAATGAATGTTTGTGACGATGCCAAGCTGCACATTTCCTCATTGCACTCATACATCTACTGAAGACAAATACTCGGTATATTTATGTATGTATGTATATGTTGCGTATGATGAAGAAAACTCATTTTTCGCATTACTCCACACAAAGGTCATCACAATTTACTTGAGTTGCCAGACTGTCATGTCGTGGACTGACTGGCGACACTTAACTAATCGCCTACCTCTCACTTCAATTCGTTCGTTCTCTCATCACTGGCTAAATTGTATTGAGTTGCAACAAATGGTATACAATTAACTAATGACATAACAAAAAGAATAAAATTTGTTGGTTTTGTAGAACGTAAATGAATAGAAAATAGGATAATAAAAAAGTAGTGACAAAAAAAGGATGAAAAATTTATGAAAATGGAATTAAAATTATATCTGAATGAAACAAATTTTGTTGCATTGACTAGTTTTTGGCGTAGGCGAGGTTAAAGTTGTGAGAGCTTTCCTTGTGTTTAAACGGATTTTGAAAAAAAAGTCGATTTGGCATTGAACAAATTTTTTATAATTAAGTAAATGTCAACGCATTGCATCACTGTGGAATTGGCAACTATTTCCGGATCAGTTCGGAACTATCTTCAAATAATTTCGATATCATATGGGAATATTTAGGTGTTGTTTTCAGAATCAATTCGATATCATATGGGAATATTTAGGTGTTGTTTTCGGAATCACTTTGAACTGTTTCGTTACTATCTCTGAATCAATTTGGGTTTGTTTGCGAGATCAGTAAAGTATCTATCACCCATTCCCACTCTGTACATATCTCCTCATTATATCTGGCTATTAAAGGACTGTTTCGGGATCATTGTACAATAGTTTGCATACCATTTCGAGATAAATTCGGAAATATTTTAGAATTGTTTCGGTATTTGCTTAACTTTCTCTGGATAATTTCGGAGTTGTTTTCGAGATCGTTTTGTTATGAGTTCTAGTATCTCTTTGGGATCAAGTGAAATTTCAGAACACTCCTCAAATAATTTTAGGGGCATTTTTGTACATTTCGAGACATACTTGTGAATTAGTTGGGGACTATTGCGTAATCTTCCGCAATGATTTTCGTTATCATCTCCGAGATATTTCGACATAATTTCGAGATAACCACGTCATCATACGACGTTAGTTTTGATATCATTTCAGCACCATTTCAGGACAGTTTTCAAAATCAAATCGGGGCTTATTCCGTATTATTTCCGGTTTATTTTCATATAACCTCCAAACCTCTTTGAAACTGTTTCCTTATCACTCCAGGACTTTCTTCAAAAAAGTTAGGGACTATTTTTGGATAATTTAATGACTGTTTTCGGATCATGTTGTTCTATTTTCCGTTTGACTTCGAGTTAGTTTCACGACTATCTTCGGATCGGTTTAGGATCATTTCGCGGTTGTTTTCGCATCATTTCGAAACTATTAATATCCGGATAATAGCGAGAACATTTGTGTATTAAAAAGAGATCATTTTGGTAATATCAACGAATGGTGGCTGGGCGGGACTGTTAACACAACAACAACAACAAAGAGGATTTCCGAAACTATTTCAAGATCATTTTCATACCAATTTTAGATTCTGCTCGGTATCCGTACAAACTTGTTTTTGTAACAGTCACGAGAACTTTTCGACAATTTCAAGATAAACTATCTGTGGATCGTTACAGGACTTTCTTTAGAATATTTTTGGTTAGTTTTTTGATAGTTTTGACAATTCCGAAAAAACCGCTAATCACTATCATATAAAAATAATCCACGGAAGTATATATAGGCCAAGGTTCATATATATGTCGAAAAATATACCTTAGAAAGAAGAGCAAGTACAAAACTTCAATCAAGACGAGGCCAGTTTTCTCTTTCATATAACTCCACCAAACAATGCAATGCATTGTGGCAAACTAATTGCATTCATAATTGCATATTTACTCTTTGTAGTAAGGACATCTGAGCTTTTGTACTGAATAATTTGCATATTTAATTTAAATTGATTGCCAATACAAAAGAGAGAATAATAAGCACACATACATAGATACGTATAAACTTACGTAAAAACCTGCATATCTATGACAAGTCTCCGATTCTAAGTGCACAAATAATATATGTCGAGAAATTGTCATAATTTCGAAGTAATTTATTTGTTTAGATTTCAATTTAATATGCAAATTGCAAAAGCATGACTAACAGTGCAATTATGGATTTGCTAATGCAAAATTTTGTTATTTTACTATTCATAAAAATCATTGAAATAGGTATTTACATTCGGATATTATTTTTTTTAATTTCAGATTCAACTAGGAAGCTTCAGGATGTGCTGCGGGAATTTTGTGCGCCAGATGCCTCACCAAAATTCAATCCCGATGGGGTAAGTGGAAATCCAAATTCTTCAAATAAATTTGTAAATAAGAAATTATTTTTCAAATTTTTTTTAAACTAAAATTCAACGCAAATTCTATTTAAAGTTGTGAATTCATTTTTGAAAACTTTTGAAAAATTAGAAATAGAAATAATAAGGCCAATGAAATGAAGCAGGGTCCGTATCGTGTTATACGATCACGTATCGAAAATCTATTTCACTCAAACGATTAGTATGAATTTGTCAAGTTAGTCGTAAAAATGATCATACATTATGAATCAAATAGGTACTTGTAGCTAATATTACATGTTTTACTTCAACCCCAATCACCATTTCAGTGTTCTTGCCTTTTAAAAAAACTGAATTCGATCACGGATCGTGTAACACGATACGGACCATAAACTTTTTTTACAAATACATATTCATACCTAAAAAAAAAGTTCACCTTTAATTGACTAAGTCGGTTATCGCAAATTTTATATCAACTCGTTTTTAGTTCAGCTCCCTTAGTATTTGGTTATAACTGGAGTAGAAAGATATTAATGGATAAAATTTGTGCTCATAACTCCAATTTCTCTAATGACAACTTAAGCGATTACGAATTCCCACGCAGTTCTCAAATCTCGAAATACTCGTAAGACTACCATCTCGATATTCGATTTTCTGCATCGGCAGTTTCATTTAGAACTTACGATTTCTTCTACAACACAACCGAGAATTTCCAGAAGAAATTGTAAGCTCTATATAATAATACCAATGCAGCAATTAAGTTGAATGTCGAGAGCCTTGCAAGCCTTTGGAGTATTTTGGGATTCGAGAATCTTGTCAGAATCAGAGTTGCCGATTTCTCGCTTATGTTCCCGAAGAAATCGTTAGTTCTATCTATTACATAATTCCGCAGACATATGGTGTCTGAAATGACTAGCATAACTATGAATGTGCACAATGACATCTCTTTATCGTCCCTTGCAGACCCATCTAAATATGATATAAGAAACTATTTTAGTCTATTTTAAACAATGCTTATTTAAAATTTCATTTTTTCTTCACAAGTATGTTGTTCATAGAGCTTTTATATAATTTTATATAGCATTCATTATCTCGTTATTACGTTGTCGTTATTGTTGTTGTTACTCCTCTCAGGAGAGTGGAGCTCCGACAACTAGTCTTTGTGGCAGAGACTCAGAGCCTTGTCTCCACTTATCAGCATATTTCTCCCGGTGTGACCTTTTATGATCATGTGTGCTCATATTTACATGTCCCACTGATGCATAACCGATAACGATTCCCAAAGACTACCTTTCAGGATTCGGTTTCAACTTCTTATACGACGTGGACCGTTTTTATTAAACGGGTTTATTTAGCTTGACTTGACAGGCTAGGCTGGCTGGTTGGTTAGTTAGCTGGCCGGCACGAATTTTGTAATTGAAATTTAAGTAACTTCCCGATAAGCCACAAGCTTGAAACTTGGAATATAGTTCAGAAGCCGATGATAATGCAATAATAAGAAAAACAAGTAAGGAAGGCTAAGTTCGGGTGTAACCGAACATTACATACTCAGCTGAGAGCTTTGGAGATAAAATAAGGGAAAATCGCCAAGTAGGAAAATGAACCTAGGGTAAGCCTGGAATGTGTTTGTATGACATGGGTATCAAATGGAAGGTATTAAAGAGTATTTTAAAAAGGGATCGGCCATAGTTCTAGAGATGCACCCCATTTCAGGATATCGCCACAAAGCAGGACCAGGGGTGAATCTAGAATGTGTTTGTACGATATGGGAATCAAATGAAAGGTGTTAATGAGTATTTTAAAAGGGAGTGGGCTTTAATTCTATAGGTGGACGCCTTTTCGAGATATCCCCATAAAGGTGGGCCAGGGCTGACTCTAGAATTTGTTTGTTCGATATGGGTATCAAATGAAAGGTGGTAATGAGTATTTTAAAAGGGATTGGGTCATAGATCTATAGGTGGACGCCTTTTCGAGATATCGCCATAAAGGTGGACCAGGGGGACTCTAGAATTTGTTTGTAGGTATGGGTATCAAATTAAAGATATTATTGAGAGTTTTATAAGGGAGTGGCCCTTAGTTGTATATATGAAGGAGTTTTCGTGATAGCGACCAAAATGTGGACTGACCCAGAACATCATCTGTCGGGTACTGCTAATTTATTTATATATGTAATACCACGCACAGTATTCCTGCCAAGATTCCAAAGGCTTTTGATTTCGCCCTGCAGAACTTTTTCATTTTTTTCTACATAATATGTAGGTGTCACACCCATTTTTCACAAAGTTTTTTCTAAAGTTATATTTTGCGTCAATAAACCGATCCAATTACCACGTGTCATCCCTTTTTTCATATTTGTTATAGAATTATGGCATTTTTTTCATTTTTCGTAATTTTTGATATCGAAAATTGGGCGTGGTCGTAGTCGGATTTCGGCCATTTTTTATGCCAAGATAAAGTGAGTTCAGATAAGTACGTGAACTAAGTTTAGTAAGGATATATTTGCTCAAGTTATCGTGTTAACGGCCGGGTGGAAGGACAGACGGTCGATTGTGTATAAAAAACTGGGCGTGGCTTCAACCTATTTCGCCCATTTTCACAGAAAACAGCAATCGTCATAGAATGGATTGGTAAATTTTTGTTCGACTTATGGCATCAAAAGTATTCTAGACAATTTAAATAAAAAAGAGCGGAGCCACGCCCATTTCCAATTTCTTTTAATTTTATATTTTGTTGCACCATATCATTACTGGAGTTAAATGTTGTCATAATTTACTTATATACTTTAAAAAAAATTTTATTTTTTTTAAGTGAGCGCGTTCGTCGTCCGATTTTTCTAATTTTTATTTAACACACATATAGTAATATGAGTAATATTCCTGCCAAATTTCATCATGATATCTTCAACGACTGCCAAATTACAGCTTGCAAAACTTTTAAATTACCTTCTTTTAAAAGTGGGCGGTGCCACGCCCATTGTCCAAAATTTTACTAATTTTCTATTTTGCGTCATAAGGTCAACCCACCTACCAAGTTTCATCGCTTTATCAGTCTTTGGTAATGAATTATCGCACTTTTTCCGTTTTTCGAAATTTTCGATATCGAAAAAGTGGCCGAGGTTATAGTCCGATGTCGTTCATTTTAAATAGCGATCTGAGATGAGTGCCCACGAATCTACATACCAAATTTCATCATGATACCTCTAAATTTACTCAAGTTATAGTGTTAACGGACAGACGGGCGGACATGTTTAAATGAATTTCTTTCCTCGCCCAGATCATTTCGATATATAAAAGTCTATATCTATCTCGATTAGTTTTTTCGGTTACGGATTACCGTTATGCGAACAAAATTACTATACACTGTGGGCTCTGCTCAGCTGAGTATAAAAATTCCGATAGGTGGCGCATGGATCCAAATATTTCAAAAAAAAATTTTCATATACATAATACATACATGAATAGAAAGCGACCTATCAAAAAATCACCGCTAGGTGGCGCAAGGATCGAGATATTCAAAAAAACCGTATTTGGGTCCGATTTGGCTCATATTTGGGAGACATAATACATACAGTCCGGTAGAAGTGACATTTTGGAGTTCGAGGAGGGACAAGCATACGTGGCGCAGAGTCGAGTAAGGTCTTTGGAAGGATTATGTATTGAGGACTTAGATTGTAACATATTGTCATTGGAAAGAGACCTTCTAATAATGAGTCACTAAATGAACTAAATAGAATGAAAAACAATAGGGAATTAAATAAAGACTAAAAACTTGAATATAAACTAATAAAAAAAAATTTGTAAGTTAAACATTTTATTGAAACAATACTTACATGAAGTAATAATAATATTAAAAGCTAGGAAATAATTAGGTAGGTCCTAGGTACTAGTCATCACACTCCTCATCAATCTAGGGCTTTGATCAGACAATTAAATTAAAGCGTTGGACGCATCAAATTTCTATTGATAGTCATATATAAGACCAACTGAACCTTAATAAGGTTTTGCTATGCCCTAGATTGATGGGGAGTAGATGATAGTACCTAGGACCTAACTAATTATTTTTTATTTATTTTATTTTGCCTCTGGTCAGGGAATATGACTTTCATGGCTGATTATCTCGACTTTCCCAAATCCGATGCGAGCTGTTCCACCGTGCGGCTACGACTCTGTGATGCGACTCGCTCTGACCATCCCTGTTTTTTTTAACCGTTGGTTCACTACTCCAACATCTAGATGTTCCAGCCGATAGCTTCTTAATTTTCTCACGAAACAATCCCATGTGGAAGCCAATGACTGAGCAAGCTCTGCTACTTCACCTTGAGGATCATATATTTGTTGCTTTGTATCTTGAAACACGTTCTGTTGCATGCGATTTTATGCATGATTGGTAAAGTATTTTTTACTCTTATTTCAACTGTAGAAGCCGTTTTTTCCTAGCAGCTCTAGTTTCCCAAATATTTAGAAATGAAATTTTTCGTAAAAATAATTTTTTTTAATCAATAAAGTTTACTATTATCAATTACAGTTGGTTAAGTTTTCTTTTAAGAGATTTACTTTTATGAGTTGATTAAGGAGCACTACTCTGAATGATGTATGAATAATAAGCTAACGTTTGCGTGTTCCAGAGTCATTGATATCGCTCTTCCATAGTGTCTAAATCCTGCCGAAAACGCTAGTCCTTCTCTTCACTGAGACCACCTTGACCATTTTTATGTCAACTAAAAAGTGTTTTTTTGTATGATACCTAAATTTCAAAAACTCGAGCTGCTAGAAAAAATTTGAGAGCAGATTTGAAATCGGCAACCTCAAATTAGTAACAAACAAAAGAAAAACTCCACGCAGCAGAAAAAAATTGCTATCATGCCCACCAATATAATAGGCAATTCTTGGCCTTTGTATGCTATAATCCTCGTCCTCATATTGACCGTAATGCCCCACTTTGTCTGAAAATCTACGGTACTGATGACTTCTTTGCTAATATCTACTGTCAAAAAGTTGTAATACATAGACAAATTCCCATTTATGACCTTGAATAAAACTATTCTTTAAACTTGCTTTCTGACGCCAATTACCATCCACAAACTACCTTCATGTAGTGGTTGCTCCGGCATTCAAAAAGATTGTCTTGTACATGGTATTAGACCCTTGTATCTGTATGTAGTTTAAGCGCTGAGTATAAACTTTAAGCCATATTTTCCAACTCAAAATCGCAAGATATTTGCAAGAAAAAAGCAGAAGTACAAAAAATTCAATAAAAACTTAACTTTTATAGTAACAATATTTTCGTTAAGGGGTCCCACATCTAAAGGGTACAGATTTTGTAAATTTTGTTTTTTTTGTCACTAAATCATACTAGAAGGGCTAAACAGATTTCACTTTGACATACAATTTTAAAATTTACAGATCAATATAAACTTGAAATATATTTTTGTTCAAAATGGAGCTGGAATCTCACGCCCCTTCCATAGTTACTTTTTATTTATTTTTAAGCAATAAAACTTTCACTATGTCGACCAATGTTTTTAAGAATTTTGTAAATATGGACAGTGTAAATGTGTGAATACCATTTTATGGTAGTTTTTAATAGACTGAGATCATAAAATTGAACTCACTCAATTTAGAATTTTTATCAATGCCCGATTTTAGAGTTTTTATAGTCAGAACATTGTTCACTTTTTTTACTTTACCTCAATTCGTTTGTATTTAAGATCATATTTTGAAGCATTTATTTGTTTGCTTAGATTTTATGACTTAAATATTTGGACTCTCGTTAAAACTGGAATCATTACAACTACATAACGAGCAGATGAATCGCAATGGAGCAAAACTTGTGCTTTTACGACTTGCTACGTTGTTGCTTGTTGGACTAAATTTAGTGCAATGCATGCGGAACGCCACAAAATAAATAAATAAACAGACAAGCGGTCTAATAAATCAGTTTTGTAAGTAGCTCCTCATACACATATTGAGTATGTAGATATGTATGTGCGTAAATAAGCACAAGAACAACCGAAATAATATTAAAAACACCCACCTATGAATGGGCAGTGCATTTTATTATTTTCGTTTATTTATGAGTTTACTTTTTGACTCTGTACCTTCTGAAAAAAAGGTGAAAAAAATTGTTGCGTTTGTGTGTGGTTAAATATTTTAGATTGTCTTTGTAGCAAACGTACACCATGGCGTATGATGAATGCAAAAATTATCTTGCACGAGTTCAAGCATACGAAAGCATTCAAAACCTGAGAACTTTTGTTGTTCATTTAAGTCATTAGCAAAACAACTTTTTTAGCTCTTTCTAAGACAGATGACGTGCCGTCATTGTAGTCGTTTGGCCATTGCACACAAATTAACTTGTTTACATTACTCATACGCCCTACCTCACCCCACCTCAAACACACATTGCAACAATTAAAATGGAGTGAATTGAAAATGCTGCAGCATGCAAAATATGGAAAAATATGTCAGTTTGACGTTACAAATTAAAAATTATGTACGCGTAAAGAAGTAAAAAAACGCACAAGAAACAAAAAAAAGGAAAACTGTTAACAAAAACGAAGAATAAAATGTAAAACGTCTAAAATTTCAACTGTTTCTACGCTATCGTTCACTGGCGCATGATTAATGGCACGAAGCTAAACTTTTCATCCACTCACTGCTACAGAGGCATACGCAAACGGAGTACATAACGATACGCGTTTGTTGCAAACGCGAGAAAGAGTAGATGTTTTTCTAATTCACACTCTTAATGAAAGCGTCGGTTGGCTGTTTAAGAGGAATACTTGCAATCAAGGCAGTAAAATAAAAATTAGATGCAAAATGTAATAAACTACTTTGCATACTTAAGCTTAAAATTTCTAAATAATTTTTTCTCATATGACTGCTTATGATGTGGAGCCAAGTAAGTAATAAAGGCGATCATTTGCTAAATATTTACGGCCTCGTTAGCCTATTTCACTTTCATAAATTGCTGCAAGCATGCTAAGGTAGTGTTATTGTGTATTAATCACTTGGACTTAAAATGTGTGAGTGTGTTAGGATAGCTTTGACCGTATTTTAAGAAAGTGTTTTTGAAATTTCTTAGATTTCGTTAAATCATCTTAGACCTATGAGCTAACTAATTTGTGAAGACGATGCGATGTGATATAATATAAACTCATACAACTGATATGATCGAGTTTATGACGGGTCATCCATAGCATGCATGATGCAATCCGTGAATTAACAATAAAAAAACTTTCAAAAACGTATACCTTGTATGAAAAAATTAACTGACAGTTTGTCATATATAAAGCATACTTACGCCCCGATTCTAGTGTGGTAGCAACATTCTTCACCACGGTAACGAAATCATGTGGCAACTTTTACACCCTTTTGGTATTCTACCCGCGAAAGTAGCCGGATAATTTTTTACCCACAAAAGTAGGTGGTTACATCGAAATAGCCGCACAACAGCTGTTGTTTAAAAAAAGCAAAACTGAAAAATAAAGAATTGTAAGCGCAAATAATAAAGAAATAGTAAAAAAGTGTTGCCTCTTGCTATACATATTTGTTTACATTATGTACTTTCACAGAATAAATTACAATATACCTATGTAGAAACTTATCATGCATAATATGCATATACACATCGTCCCGTTTATTCGTAACCTCGTATCAAACAAGTGAACATTTCGGTAACGCGACACGGTTGCCACACCATGTTTCATTTGGGACCAAATTCATCGAAAAAAGGACCAAATTTTTAGGATGTTTCCATATAATTTTACTAAACATAGTGAAGACTTTCCTTTAATTCAAACTGAACAAACAATATATGTGCATGCAACCAAAAACGGTACTATATTTTGACATAGGAAAGTCTATGTCTTTCATGTGTTGTGAACCTAGTTTTGCTCACAATGCTCTTGTTCTAGCATTATGTTGTTGATTGCAATGAATAAAATGTATAGTGCAGTTAGGTTTTAGTAAGAAACGGTTCAAATTTGCGTTCTGTTTTGCGAACTATGTATGTGAAACCTCAGTAAATCATAAATGAAACTAGGCAATTTTGTTAGTCCTATTTTTATAAAGCTTACTTTTTCCCTTAAAGTTTAAACTTCTAATCAGAGCTTAGATTCAGTAAGTTTTGATCTCAGGCCTCAGGGGTTCTGCTAGCACCTACGGGAATAATTTTATACAAAACATTTCTTCGAATCAAATCCTTTCCTTCTGTCTTCGAGTTAAAATAATTCTTGTTCCAAAATACTTTGTTTTCAATTACCTTGCGTGGCTTAATACCACAATAGTCCTGGAATTCCTTGAACTCATTGAGCTGGGTGAGAAAGATTTAAATATCAAACGTGCCAAACGAGAAGTAATGCATAGAATTTCTTTGTATAAGTTTTGATAGTGTTAATGGCTCATTACTGATATTTAGCATAGACTTGACTTGACTTGAGAACTGTCACTTACAGTTCTGTTAAATGAACATTGCATGTTACTGATTACTCAAAACATAGCAACACTTAACTTGACTTAGAAGTCTGTTGAATTTTGATTTTCTATGTAAGTTCTAAGTGAGGTTTACATTTTGAGATGCCATTTGTTTGTTTCCATTTCATTTTGACATTTTGTCATACAAATTGACATTTATTGATTATGATGCCAGATTGTATGCGCTAAGTGGAGTATAATCGTTTACGCCAAGTCAAGTCAAGTCTATGCTAAGTATCAGTAATGGGCCCTTTAGGCTCACGGCAGAGTGCTCGCTATAAGCTCTGCTAGGCGAGAAGCAATTTTTATTTTCATATGGTTTACATAGTGTTGTATAACTGATCGAAGTAGCTAACCGTTATTAATATTATTATAAAACAAGAGTTTTTTAGGGAAACTCAATTTTCTTCTTAATGCCTGGCATAATTATATCCTAGGTGGAATATTATTTTCTGGTACATTTGATTGACTGAGCAAGAGAGAGTTCAATTGAAGTAAATTCAAAATTATATGGGGGCTAACGAAAGTGTGGCTAATTTTTGGGCAATATTGTGAATTTTACCTGAGTGAAAAGAAAGAAAAGTACCAATCGTGGCTACTGCCTAAAAGGGACCAAAATTGAAGAAAAGGGACCAGCGGACCAAATGGGGTTGGAAGTACCGCTTTTGGTCCAAATGCACAGTGGCAACTGTGAAAGCGAAGAAAACTACCTTTCAAATGTCTCCACAGACACTGGTGAGTTTTTCGGTGATGACGGCGTTACCACTTTGGCCAGAATACGCGAATAAAAGAACTGGTAACGATTTTCGGTTACATAATGTTCTGGGTACTATTTTACTCGGTTAACGCTCAGAATCGGGCCGTTAGACTTATTAAGGGCTCCTCTTAATGTGTTATGTCTGATCATTGATAACGTTATGATGGTATGATGTTATGTCATGTGACATTATGAGATGTAACTGATGACGTGACGTCATGTGAGCGTATGATGTGATGTCGTTTGAAGTCAAATTATATATTTAATGCGATGTTAAGTGATATGCGGGGTGATGTGAGAAAGTGGTATCATGTGGTGCAATGTTGTTTGATGCCATATAATCAAAAAATTTACAAGTTGGACATGATGATATAATGTGTGACTTGTGATCTGATCTTATTGATATTTCGACTCATTCAACTTGTTAATTGGACTGCAGCAATAAGCTCATATAAATGGTCTCATATTCAATTTAATCACATCACATGATCTGGCATCATATAAAGCCAAAGGATAAATATATACATAGCATAACAACATAACAAATACCATACTATAACATAACATATTGCACCACAATATAATATAATCTACCATAAACAGCAATAAAGTTAGGGTCATACATTTGTACAAAAATCGAGTTGGAATAAAATTTGCATACAGATGTTCGATGTACAAAAGCCTACTTGCTATGTTGCTTGTAAAAGGGCGTCAAACGCCACAAACACTTTTCACAATATTTTAAACGTTATAATTTGTTTGTATTGAGCTAACCAAATAATAACACAGAGTTACAAAATAGACAAAGTGAAATTCGTTCCATTTTTCTACAAGATCCCGTATATCTAAGAATGACTGCATACAATTTTTCCCCGGCCACCCCTAAATCGTGAGTTCATGGTTATTCGTACCTTTGGACCCTCTTGCGTCTAAAACTTTGTAACTATAACGAGACAAACTGAAAATCGGGTTTAAAGCCAAAGGTCTAAAGCTACGAAAAACTGGATTTTTGTCCGTAACCCACGATTTAGGCAACGTCCGGGCAAAATGTTGTATGCAGTCTTTCTTAGATCTTCGAGATCTGTTAGAAAAATGGTATGACTTCCCAGGTATTTTTTTGGTTTCACACAGTGTAATTAGTATAATTATAAAATTTAATAATATGAGTAATGACACCCCTTTCTTCCCCCTCCCACACATATGGAAAACGTTTTCCTTAAGTAGTTAAACTTGTAGTAATAGTAATAGTAAAACAAAATGTTTGTATCTGGATCATATAGATCGATGTCTAAGGAAAAATTTAGCAATATCACCACCCTCAACACCTCCTAGAGCCGTTTCTTTATTAGTCTGAGTGTATTTCACCTAAATGGGCTAAACTATTTCAAAAAGTGCGCAGAGGCTCCCACTGAGACAAGATCACGGTTTCTCAGATCCAGATTCAGAACTTAACAAATAGTTATTTGAAAAAAAAATAAAACATCTAAGAATTACTAATCATGCCAGGACTATTTTTGCGAACTCTCTCGAATCACTGTGGTACCTTTGGGATCCCTTCAGGATCATTACGTCATTGTTGTCGGGATGATTCCGAGACTATTGGTGTACATTTAGGGAGAACCTTGTGGCCATCTTCAGATCGGATTTGCGGTACATACGAAATGTGTTTGGAACATTTAAGAAGTATTTCTGTAAGTTTTGATTTTGCTTTCGAAATGGTTTGTAATAATTTCGGGTTCAATTCAGAACTATTTTGAGAACATTTGGCATATTTCGGATTGTTTGGAAATCATTGCAGGATTAGGCAGGGTGGGACTTATTTCAATGTAACAAATGACAATCAGAAAAAATTACATATTTTCAATAAATTACGACAAAATAGAAAAATATCAAAAAAATTTAAAATTTTATTTTCGCTGTGGTTGAAGCGAAAGATAATACAGCTTTTTCGAAAATATGCACACATTTGGTTTAGGTTGCAACATCTATGAGTAGTAGCAAATGCATTTTGTTTGGATTTCCCAATGGCTAAGGAGGTAATGGCTGATATCCATTTTAACTATACAAAAACGTATATTTTCTTAAGGTGCTTAAATAAGCAAGTTCTGTGTGAAACGAAAAACTTAATTATTTCACTAAACACAATTGTGATTCTATTTCTGTGTGAAAATGGTATTTGATTTGTTATTCGTGTCAAACCTAATTCCGACATCAATCAGATTTCTCAAAAAAAATTCCTAAATAAATTGAATAACACTCATCACCTTATTTAAATCTGAAGCTTAGCAAAAGCTCTCGGACCAAAATTATTTAACCTTTCTGAAGAGCAGGATTCCTCAAAAATTTTGGTAAATGTTGGTATGCATAACCTTTTGCCAATGTTAAATTTTGCCAACTCAATACACACCAAATCTGAGCGAAATATAGACGAATTCGAAACATGTTTTCATTCCCATTTTCACTATTCGTATACACACATACATATATACAAGCATTGTTGATTCGGCATGCGTCACTTAACTTGAATAAGCGACTCTAATCAAGCATAATAAATCTCTAAACACTTTTAGTTGCCTGTATAAATGTTTATAGCTATGTACTACATGTGTATATATATTTGTTGTTTATTGTGCATTTGTTGTGTACTGGAAATGTGGATGCCTGCTTTGATGCTAAAACCGATATTGTCGACAAGTGGTTGATCTTTGCATGCTCTGTTTCTTAATTTTTAATGTGCTTGTATTGCATGTGAGAATACATATGCAGGTGTGGAAAATTTATTTGTATTTAACAGAGTTGAGTGGAAATGTTTCCGTTAACTAGTATTCACTCTAGAATTATAATATATGTGCATTAATGACAGCATTAATTTCATATCACTAAACATACTGTTACGAATATTAGCAAAACTAAGGGTGCTGCTATCTCTAAGCCGATGCTAAGCAGTGACGTGAATTCACATCAATAATTCAATCATTATGTATCTACATAAACGAATCAATAATTGCGTCTACACATATGTACGTATACGAGCAGCGGAGAACCAATGCACAAACACATGCATATATCTTATCTGAGTTGTCACAAGAGAGGGCAATAATTTGTGCAAGTGTTACTCAAATGAAACGTAGTTTTGGCTGACGATTTGCAGCTGAAACAAACTAGTAAGTTCTGGAATAGAAAAGCCTGGAAGTATGCAATGAGAAATCACAAAAAGTATAAAAGGCGCGACAGTAGAGGCGAAGAGAAGTTTCCTTTTGAGCTATCAATCAGTTTGGTTACTAAGCAAGCTATTCGTTGAGTGTTATTGTGAAGTACATTTAATAAAGGCCATTTTGCATTATTAAATATTGGAGTTATTTATTCAACAGTTTAGTATTGCAAACTAAGGGGAATAGCAAGTAAATTCGTTACAATTGGTGCAGAAGAGGAAGTGTTGAATAAATTCCAGAGGACAACAAGGACATGGCAAAGTTCAGTGAATTGAAGATCCAGCAACTGAAGAAGGGGTTGGAGAGCCGTGGATTGAATACAAGCGGCGTTAAACTCGAACTTCAGCACGGCTACGAGAGGTGCAATGGAGCAGAAGGAATTGATGTGGACGAGTATGTCTTTTATCCTGATGGGGACGAGACAACAACAAAAATTGAAGAGAAAAACGAAACATCGCAGACAGTTACGAGCACAGACTTGAACATGATATTGGCTGCAATAACTGCTCAGACGTGACATCTCAGCTGGAATCACAGGAGACACGGTTAACATTCAAGATGGAAGCACAGGAGGCACGCATTTCAGAAATGTCGTCACAAATGTCATCTCAACTGGTATCGCAGGAGACACGCATAACATCGAAGACTGAAGCACAGGAAACACAAATTTCTACACAGCTCGAAGAACAGAAGACATATATGGCATCCCAACTGGAAGAGCAGAAGACATATATGGCATCCCAACTGGAATCACAGGAGGCACGTATTTCAGAAATGACGTCGCAAGACTCATCTCAACTGGAAGACCAAAAGACATATATGGCATCTCAATTGGAAGCGCAAGAGGCACGTATATCTGAAATGTCGGCAGAAATTTTGGAACAGGTATCATCAAAACTGGAAGCGCAGGATGCAAAAATGGCTCAATTTTAGGCAGAAGTAGATGATTTAAAAGGTCGTATGGAGCAGTTACAACTAAATCGGCCAGCTGTTTCAGCAAGCAATCCAAAGGTAAAAACACCATCCTTTGACGGGTCTGTTCCTTTCCAGGTCTTTAAGCTACTGTTTGAGAAGACCGCAACAGTGAACAACTGGAATGCTGAAGATAAAGTTGCTGCACTCTTCGTAGCATTGAAAGGACCAGCTGCCGAAATCTTACAGACTATTCCAGAGTACGAACGGAACAGCTATGAAGCATTGATGGCCGCTGTCGAGAGACGTTATGGAAGCGAGCATAGAAAACAGATATTCCAAATTGAGTTGCAAAACCGTCACCAAAGAGCGAATGAGACTTTGCAGGAGTTTGCCTCGGATGTTGAAAGGTTGGCACATTTGGCAAATGCGGACGCACCCGTGGAGTACACCGAGAGGGTAAAAATCCAGAGTTTTATAAATGGCATACGGGACGTAGAAACGAAGCGAGCGACATATGCAAACCCAAAACCTACATTCGCAGAAACGGTATCCCATGCACTGACTCAAGAAACAGCGTCACTTTTGAGTAAGCCAGCGTACAAAGCTCATCGCGTGGAAGTGGAAAGGCCAGACTGGGTAGACGCAATTTTGGAAGCATTGAAGGTACGCAGCAGAAGAACGATGCGCGTTATTGCAACACCAACCCTAACAGTTCCAATAATGTGGGTGGTCGTAAACGCAGAGCAGAAGGAGATAAGCAAATCTCCAAGACCGCAAGGGGCGGCAGCTGGCTCCCGCAATTGAATCCCCATAATCTCTATCTCGCAGATTGGAAGAAGATCGAGCAATCTTACTGTTGGAGGACATGTGGATGGAAAGGAACGTTTACTGACTGTAGATACCGGTACATCCCATTCCATCATTCGATCAGATTAAGTCAACAAAAATATAAGACCATTGCTTGGAGCAAGATTACGTACAGCCACGGGAGAGGACACCCAGGTAATTGGAGAAGTAGAATGTGAAGTAGCAATTGGGAACGTCACGGTATTACACAATTTTAGAGTGGCAGGTATTGTTGATGAAATCATAATTGGAGTGGACTTCTTAATCAACCAAGGCATCAAAATCGATTTGCTAAGCAAGACTATGCGATATAAGAACATGGGATGTGTCATTTAATTTCGGCCTACGAGAGAGGCTACAGCAGTAAACGAGTGCTGGTGGAAGAGAGTCAGCAAATACCACCAAAATCAGAAGCAGTCATCTGGGCAAGGTTGATGGAGATTGTGGGACAAACAAATTGTGGGTTGTCGAAGCAGCAAACAAATCAGCACCGAACATACTTGTAGGAAAACCCCTGGCTATGACAAAACACAGATGGACGTATTCCGGTAAGAGTACTCAATGAGTTCAAGTCACCACTCAAACTGACCAAAGGAGCTATTTTGGGAAGATGCCAAGAGGCTGAAGTAATTATTAACTGTGAACAGCTCCAGGAACACGTTTCATCTAGTAATACTGATCTTTCAAATGACATCACCGCATGGACGCAGGGGCTAGAGAAAGATTATCAGAGTAAGGCAAAGCAACTGCTCCTAAAGTACGCAAACATATTTGACCAGGATGGTTCCAAACCAGGCCGCACCCAAGGTTGTGAAACATCAAATTGACACTGGAGACGTGAGGCCGATACGTCAAGCTCCACGTAGTGTTCCAGTGGCGAAGCGGGAAGTTGTAAGTCAAATTATACAAGAAATGAGCGACAGCGGCGTCATCGAACAATCAGCTAGTCCCTGCAGCTCACCGGTAGTACTTGTAAAGAAGAAGGATGGAAAAATGAGGTTTTGCGTGGACTACCGGAAGTTTAATGACGTTACGAAAAAGGATAGCTACCCATTGCCAAGAATTGACGACACTCTGGACTCGCTATCTGGTATGGAATGGTTTTTCCACACTGAACTTGAAAAGCGGCTACTGGTAAGTGGAGGTTGAAGGAGGAAGACAAAGAGAAAACAGCCTTCTAGCGTCGGAGATGGCCTTTGGCAATTTACAGTAATGCCCTTTGGACTATGTAATGCACCAGCTACTTTCGAGAGACTCATGGATCAGGTATTGAAAGGACTACATTGGAAAACATGCTTGGTGTACCTGGACGACATCATCGTATTGGGCAAGAATTTTGATGAACATCTTAAGAACTTGGAGGAAGTTTGCTAGAGAATAGCTGGCG
>JARSSU010022763.1:0-11346 GCA_029619165.1 Eurosta solidaginis
TTTATAATTTTTCTGTACCAAAGTTGATTATGTCACATTTTAGCGTTGTCGTCTGGCTAGACGAACATATTTTTAAGCCTATAAGCCTAACAGTTCGTATTCATTTCAAAATTTATCAATAAAAAGTCGAACTTATTTCTGGTAATCACAGTGTGCGACGAGTTTTCTTCAAAATTTAAATAAAAATTCAGATAAGTATTTATGGATTTCATTTTATCCTTTTTTTGTACCCAAGTTGATTATGTCATATTTTAGCGTTGTCGTCTTGCTAGACGAACATATTTATAAGCCTATAAGACCTCATATTTCGTATTCATTTCAAAATTTATCAATCAAAATTCAAATTTATTTCTGGGTAATCACAGTGTGCGACGAGATTTCTTCGAAGTTTAAATATTTGTGGATAAAGTTCAAAGTGTCAAATTTCGTCTGACCAGACGACAACGCTAAGATGTGTTGAATTTATTCACCGCTAATCGGCGGGTTAAAGCTAGGGAAACCAGCAAACATAGGAGATTCTTATCGTCCGATATCTCTCCTATCGCCAGAAGCCAAGACACTTGAAGCCATTCTGCTTCCCTAATTCACTGCAAATTTACGCCTTGCCAATCAGAACCATGGCTTTCAAAAGCTACATGGCCCAACTACCGCGCTAAATGCCATTAACACGATAATAAATTTCGGATTAAATCGAAAAACCCTCACCATAGGACAGTTCTCGTTGCGCTAGACCTGTCAAAATCTTTTGATACGGTGAACCACGGCACGCTACTGCAAGACCTGGAACGGTCCCCCTTCCTCCAAGTCTCAAAAGGTGAACCGCAAGTTATCGGTCTGGTCGGCAAGCATCGGAGAAGGAGTCACTATCGTTTCCTACGCCGATGGCTGCACAATAATGGCCACAGTCCCAGGCCCAGAGATGGATGAGCTTTATAATTAAATGAATAGCTATCTCCCTGATCACTCCAGTTTCTTCGCCTCGCGAAACCTGACATTGTCATCGACCAAATCATATCTTGGTGTAACGTTCGATCAGAATCTACATTTTGGAGAGCAATTCAGCAAATCCAGAGCCGTAATGAAATCCATAAATCTTTTCCAGGCAGCACTTTTGATAAAGACAAAGAAACGCTCATTACCATTTACAAAGCAATTGGCCGGCCGATTGCATGCTTCGCGTCCCCGATATGGTCGCCAAGCCTAAAGGTTACTCACAGGAATTAATACAGGCCTGCCAAAATACTGCCCTCAGAACCGCTACCGGCTGTCTTCTTATGTCCCCAGAACACCACCTACACAATGAGGCAAGAGTACTCCCAATTAGGGAGAGAATTGAAATGCTGAACAAATAGTTTCTGTGGAAAAATCAGAAACCTGGGCAACCCAACAGAAATTTGATTGATGAGGCTATACCTCCCAGGGGCTTAAGGGGTCATCTCTGTAAGCATTCTGAGGAAAATGGTCAACCCCTGTTGAAACTGGAAGTTTCTTTGGACTCCCGTTAGAGGTCATTGATCACAATTTGTGATCGGTCGCACCTATTGGATGGGGCGAAGCACTGCTACAACAACAACAACAACAACTGAGACTCAGAAGAACATTTGACCACTAAACTTTTCAAACAAGGAGGCGAAACGATGCATAATTTTTCGCAAAGTTTTAAATATAAAGAAGCTTTTGGCATTGAAAAATGTAGCTAGTTCACCTGGAGCCGCTACATCTTAATTACTCTTCACTTCAAACGTTTCTGAGGTTTTATTCGGACATCTCTTTGCCATTGTCTCTTCTAGTATTATTTATTACAATATGCTTCAGAGGAGGCAACTATGTATGCTATCAAGAATACAAAAAACATTTCTCCGGAACATTAATGGTGTTTACGTTATGCCAGCTGGATATATCAAAGAAAATTAAGAAGAATGCTGATTTCCTATAGCCACCATACTTTGATAGCGGAGGAAGGAAACTTTATTAGGAGAATGATTTGATATTCATTGGTGTTTCCAAATGGTTTCAGTTTCCACCCACAAGAAAAATCTGATGAAATATTGAAAAGCGTGACCCGAAAAGTCACCCACATCAACCGGACTAAGTTGTTATACACAGACTAACTTGTAGTTTTTCAATTACTTTCGCAATTCCTTTGAGGAATGGAATGGGAAGTTTGAAATTACTTTTTCCATTCTTTACAATATAATTGAAAGAAATTTCTATTACATTTCCCATTCCTTTCGAAAGTGCTGGGACAGAAATTACAATGGCGCAAAGTATGTTCAATTACAAACAAAAAATTGTTTGTACTTGAGCCTCAAACAAACAAAATTAATTTGGTGAGGTATTGAAATGTATTCAATTCCTTTGCTGTGGAGGAAAGGAATTGATTACTTTTTCCAATTACTGAGGAATGTAATGGGTAATGTAATAGAATTGAATTTACCCAGCTCTGGCTATGACCATGAATCACTTATCTAAATACTATATATATGACGTATACGTAAGTAATTGATTACTAGCAGAGTACCCGACGTCGTTCGAGTATAAATAAAAGCAGTGCTATATAGACAAATATATTAGACTAATCCCAACCCCCATTTATATGGGAGATGCCGCGCCCCTTTTTCGCTATCCTCAATTTTCCCGAGGGGGTAGGGATTAGTCTTATATACCTCCTCACCTAATTTCAGCCTATAAAATAAAAAAAAGCCTTAATACTTTCAGATATATTGACTAAAAAATTCCAGTTGTATGGGAGGTGCCACGCGCCTTTGTCGAAAACTTTTTTTATATAGCCTACCATAGATTGACGCACTCAGGGTATGTCATGACAAAATTTCGTTCGATTCCATTCTGCGGTTTAGGCTGCAAGTCCAAATTGCATACAGACATACTTTCACAAATATATAGTAGTTATGTGAAGCTCCTCACCGTTAAAATGGGGCATAAATTACGGTGTATATGGACAATCGCTTGTAGGCGACAGATGCTATATATTCTACCGATCTCTTCGATGTATTCAGACAACAATTATGCTATATACGTTAGAATTTGGGGAAATTTGAAGGTCGGCATAAAATCTCTTCGGAGGTTATTTGTATGTCTTATCTGAATAATCACTATTGGAGAGGGTGCGAATCAAATCAAAAAATGTATTTTCAGCGTATCCAATTGCTGGTAGGAATGCTAAAATCTATATTTATTTGATTTATTAACAGTTCAAGTATATGTATATATTTTACAAGATTCTTACACTTATATTTTTTCGTGCTAAGAAGCACCCTTCTTCAATCAAGTTAGAATCGAAAAAGAGCGAATTGTATTCACGAACGTAGGGAAAGCAATTGACAGCTCAGCTAGGTAAATGCAAAGTAGCGCAAAAGAGTTAAATGTATTGTAAACATAGACAATACATTCAAAGCTAAGCAGGAGTTAAGTAGGGCAAATAGAGCGAATTATATTTGCGGACGTAAGCAAAAGCAAACTTAGAAATACAACGCCGATCAGTCTCGGTGTAGGGCGTTAAACTGGAAGCGGCGTAAAAATCACATATGCTATATATACGACCGACCTCTATGATTATGATACCTAAGCATTTGGTGAAAGTTGAAGCTTCAATCTGATAAATTGAGGCAGATATAACAAAATTCTCTTTTCTGAAACGTCGGTTGTGTGGGGGATATATGCTATAAAGTTCCGATCCGGCCGGTTCCAAAAAATTCCTAATCGGACACCTATCTATACCCGCTCACCATATTTTATCAAGGAATCTCAAAAATTAAAGTACTTATTTGATTTCAAACAAAGCTAAACCAACTCTGATCGTTATCCTGATCAATTCTGTGTACGAATTGGTGGGTCTATCTCTTCTCCTTCAAGGACTTACAATTTTGAGATTCGTGCCCAACTTAATCTACCATTTCGTTTTCATGAAAGGCACCAAAAAAAAATTCAAACGATTGGTGCAATATACCGCCGAGGATATTTAGGGCGAGCTCCTCTTCCAATTTGCGTCGTGCTCCTATTTAATTTTTCCCACAAAATTGGCTTGAATGGACCTAAATGTTTTATGCCGACTGCGAACGGCATCTGAAAGACAGATAAATTTTTACTGAGAAGCAGAAATACATTCCGACAGTTTGCCAAATCAATCCAATTGAAAATTTTATCAAAATTTTGATGTTACTTTGCCGGGAAATTGAAGCTCGTATTGTTTGAGCGACTGTCGTAGTCGCCAACAACCAACCCTTCTACTTAATAGAAATTAGTCTTAAGAACTTGAAAATTGAATTTTGAATTTATTTAAATATGTACCTTTTACGTATAAGTACGCATCCAGAATTATTTGCACGTACAAATACCTAATGTCTTACATTCGTACATATTCTATATTAAATGTAAGTATTTGAATTGGTTTTATGAGCTCTCTGGCAACCCCAACAATGGGTTGACAGATGTGACTATGTACATACATATATACATTTATTATTGTTTTTTTGACATTTTTTGATCTTATTATTCATTCGAAATTTTTAATCATCCCGTATGTCACGAATAAAATTGTAAACCCGCTTGAATTTTAGAAAAGCCTGTATTTTTCGCCAAGTGATTTTAATTAGGCATTCCCGGCAAGATCAACACTCTAAAACCAAAACTAAAAACCACTATCTAGTAAAATCCATCTGAAAAAGCAACGCAATCTAAACTCCGTGGACAAACCTCCACCAGTGACAAGTTCTCAGGAGAAATTGTCCAACCACCATAATCAACCATCACCACTACATCATCGCCATCACCGCAGCAGCCGTGTCCATCAACTACATCCCACTGCAGAAAAAGGAAGGTAAATTTTATCCTGCCAACCCCCTTAACAGTGGTCCTTCGAGCCGGATCAATCAATCAAGGCAATTTTAATTTCGAGGATTAGAATTTCCCGCCGAATCTAAAAAATGTCCCGCCAAAACTCGCACATACCTGTAGAGAGTGGTAGGTGAGTTGAACTTATGGCGCAGAATAGAAAACTAGTAAAATTTTGGACAATGGGCGTGGCACCGCCCACTTTTAAAATAAGGTAATTTAGAAGTTTTGCAAGCTGTAATTTGGCAGTCGTTGAAGATATCATGATGAAATTTGGCAGGAACGTTACTCTTATTACTATATGTCTGCTTAATAAAAATTAGCAAAATCGGAGAAAGACCACGCCCACTTTTTAAAAAAAAATTTTTTAATTCAAATTTTAAAAGAAAAGTTAATATCTTTACAGTATATAAGTAAATTATGTCAACATTCAACCCCAGTAATGATATGTTGCAACAAAATACAAAAATAAAAGAAAATTTTAAAATGGGCGTGGCTCCGCCCTTTTTCATTTAATTTGTCAAGGATACTTTTAATGCCATAAGTCGAACAAAAATTTACCAATCCTTGTGAAATTTGGTAAAGTCTTAGATTCTAGGACGATAACTGTTTTCTGTGAAAAAGGGCGAAATCGGTTGAAGCCACGCCCAGTTTTTATACACAGTCGACCGTCTGTCCCTCCGCTCGGCCGTTAACACGATAACTTGAGCAAAAATCGATATATCTTTACTAAACTCAGTTCATGTATGTAAAGCTGAGTATGTAATGTTCGGTTACACCCGAACTTAGCCTTTCTTACTTGTTATTTTATAATTTTTTCTGTACCAAAGTTGATTATGTCACATTTTAGCGTTGTCGTCTGGCTAGACGAACATATTTTTAAGCCTATAAGCCTAACAGTTCGTATTCATTTCAAAATTTATCAATAAAAAGTCGAACTTATTTCTGGGTAATCACAGTGTGCGACGAGTTTTCTTCAAAATTTAAATAAAAATTCAGATAAGTATTTATGGATTTCATTTTATCCTTTTTTTGTACCCAAGTTGATTATGTCATATTTTAGCGTTGTCGTCTTGCTAGACGAACATATTTATAAGCCTATAAGACCTCATATTTCGTATTCATTTCAAAATTTATCAATCAAAATTCAAATTTATTTCTGGGTAATCACAGTGTGCGACGAGATTTCTTCGAAGTTTAAATATTTGTGGATAAAGTTCAAAGTGTCAAATTTCGTCTGACCAGACGACAACGCTAAGATGTGTTGAATTTATTCACCGCTAATCGGCGGGTTAAAGCTAGGGAAACCAGCAAACATAGGAGATTCTTATCGTCCGATATCTCTCCTATCGCCAGAAGCCAAGACACTTGAAGCCATTCTGCCTCCCTAATTCACTGCAAATTTACGCCTTGCCAATCAGAACCATGGCTTTCAAAAGCTACATGGCCCAACTACCGCGCTAAATGCCATTAACACGATAATAAATTTCGGATTAAATCGAAAACCTCACCATAGGACAGTTCTCGTTGCGCTAGACCTGTCAAAATCTTTTGATACGGTGAACCACGGCACGCTACTGCAAGACCTGGAACGGTCCCCCTTCCTCCAAGTCTCAAAAGGTGAACCGCAAGTTATCGGTCTGGTCGGCAAGCATCGGAGAAGGAGTCACTATCGTTTCCTACGCCGATGACTGCACAATAATGGCCACAGTCCCAGGCCCAGAGATGGATGAGCTTTATAATTAAATGAATAGCTATCTCCCTGATCACTCCAGTTTCTTCGCCTCGCGAAACCTGACATTGTCATCGACCAAATCATATCTTGGGTGTAACGTTCGATCAGAATCTACATTTTGGAGAGCAATTCAGCAAATCCAGAGCCGTAATGAAATCCATAAATCTTTTCCAGGCAGCACTTTTGATAAAGACAAAGAAACGCTCATTACCATTTACAAAGCAATTGGCCGGCCGATTGCATGCTTCGCGTCCCCGATATGGTCGCCAAGCCTAAAGGTTACTCACAGGAATTAATACAGGCCTGCCAAAATACTGCCCTCAGAACCGCTACCGGCTGTCTTCTTATGTCCCCAGAACACCACCTACACAATGAGGCAAGAGTACTCCCAATTAGGGAGAGAATTGAAATGCTGAACAAATAGTTTCTGTGGAAAAATCAGAAACCTGGGCAACCCAACAGAAATTTGATTGATGAGGCTATACCTCCCAGGGGCTTAAGGGGTCATCTCTGTAAGCATTCTGAGGAAAATGGTCAAACCCCTGTTGAAACTGGAAGTTTCTTTGGACTCCCGTTAGAGGTCATTGATCACAATTTGTGATCGGTCGCACCTATTGGATGGGGCGAAGCACTGCTACAACAACAACAACAACAACTGAGACTCAGAAGAACATTTGACCACTAAACTTTTCAAACAAGGAGGCGAAACGATGCATAATTTTTCGCAAAGTTTTAAATATAAAGAAGCTTTTGGCATTGAAAAATGTAGCTAGTTCACCTGGAGCCGCTACATTTTAATTACTCTTCACTTCAAACGTTTCTGAGGTTTTATTCGGACATCTCTTTGCCATTGTCTCTTCTAGTATTATTTATTACAATATGCTTCAGAGGAGGCAACTATGTATGCTATCAAGAATACAAAAAACATTTCTCCGGAACATTAATGGTGTTTACGTTATGCCAGCTGGATATATCAAGAAAATTAAGAAGAATGCTGATTTCCTATAGCCACCATACTTTGATAGCGGAGGAAGGAAACTTTATTAGGAGAATGATTTGATATTCATTGGTGTTTCCAAATGGTTTCAGTTTCCACCCACAAGAAAAATCTGATGAAATATTGAAAAGCGTGACCCGAAAAGTCACCCACATCAACCGGACTAAGTTGTTATACACAGACTAACTTGTAGTTTTTCAATTACTTTCGCAATTCCTTTGAGGAATGGAATGGGAAGTTTGAAATTACTTTTTCCATTCTTTACAATATAATTGAAAGAAATTTCTATTACATTTCCCATTCCTTTCGAAAGTGCTGGGACAGAAATTACAATGGCGCAAAGTATGTTCAATTACAAACAAAAAATTGTTTGTACTTGAGCCTCAAACAAACAAAATTAATTTGGTGAGGTATTGAAATGTATTCAATTCCTTTGCTGTGGAGGAAAGGAATTGATTACTTTTTCCAATTACTGAGGAATGTAATGGGTAATGTAATAGAATTGAATTTACCCAGCTCTGGCTATGACCATGAATCACTTATCTAAATACTATATATATGACGTATACGTAAGTAATTGATTACTAGCAGAGTACCCGACGTCGTTCGAGTATAAATAAAAGCAGTGCTATATAGACAAATATATTAGACTAATCCCAACCCCCATTTATATGGGAGATGCCGCGCCCCTTTTTCGCTATCCTCAATTTTCCCGAGGGGGTAGGGATTAGTCTTATATACCTCCTCACCTAATTTCAGCCTATAAAATAAAAAAAAGCCTTAATACTTTCAGATATATTGACTAAAAAATTCCAGTTGTATGGGAGGTGCCACGCGCCTTTGTCGAAAACTTTTTTTATATAGCCTACCATAGATTGACGCACTCAGGGTATGTCATGACAAAATTTCGTTCGATTCCATTCTGCGGTTTAGGCTGCAAGTCCAAATTGCATACAGACATACTTTCACAAATATATAGTAGTTATGTGAAGCTCCTCACCGTTAAAATGGGGCATAAATTACGGTGTATATGGACAATCGCTTGTAGGCGACAGATGCTATATATTCTACCGATCTCTTCGATGTATTCAGACAACAATTATGCTATATACGTTAGAATTTGGGGAAATTTGAAGGTCGGCATAAAATCTCTTCGGAGGTTATTTGTATGTCTTATCTGAATAATCACTATTGGAGAGGGTGCGAATCAAATCAAAAATGTATTTCAGCGTATCCAATTGCTGGTAGGAATGCTAAAATCTATATTTATTTGATTTATTAACAGTTCAAGTATATGTATATATTTTACAAGATTCTTACACTTATATTTTTTCGTGCTAAGAAGCACCCTTCTCCAATCAAGTTAGAATCGAAAAGAGCGAATTGTATTCACGAACGTAGGGAAAGCAATTGACAGCTCAGCTAGGTAAATGCAAAGTAGCGCAAAAGAGTTAAATGTATTGTAAACATAGACAATGCATTCAAAGCTAAGCAGGAGTTAAGTAGGGCAAATAGAGCGAATTATATTTGCGGACGTAAGCAAAAGCAAACTTAGAAATACAACGCCGATCAGTCTCGGTGTAGGGCGTTAAACTGGAAGCGGCGTAAAAATCACATATGCTATATATACGACCGACCTCTATGATTATGATACCTAAGCATTTGGTGAAAGTTGAAGCTTCAATCTGATAAATTGAGGCAGATATAACAAAATTCTCTTTTCTGAAACGTCGGTTGTGTGGGGGATATATGCTATAAAGTTCCGATCCGGCCGGTTCCAAAAAATTCCTAATCGGACACCTATCTATACCCGCTCACCATATTTTATCAAGGAATCTCAAAAATTAAAGTACTATTTGATTTCAAACAAAGCTAAACCAACTCTGATCGTTATCCTGATCAATTCTGTGTACGAATTGGTGGGTCTATCTCTTCTCCTTCAAGGACTTACAATTTTGAGATTCGTGCCCAACTTAATCTACCATTTCGTTTTCATGAAAGGCACCAAAAAAAAATTCAAACGATTGGTGCAATATACCACCGAGGATATTTAGGGCGAGCTCCTCTTCCAATTTGCGTCGTGCTCCTATTTAATTTTTCCCACAAAATTGGCTTGAATGGACCTAAATGTTTTATGCCGACTGCGAACGGCATCTGAAAGACAGATAAATTTTTACTGAGAAGCAGAAATACATTCCGACAGTTTGCCAAATCAATCCAATTGAAAATTTTATCAAAATTTTGATGTTACTTTGCCGGGAAATTGAAGCTCGTATTGTTTGAGCGACTGTCGTAGTCGCCAACAACCAACCCTTCTACTTAATAGAAATTAGTCTTAAGAACTTGAAAATTGAATTTTGAATTTATTTAAATATGTACCTTTTACGTATAAGTACGCATCCAGAATTATTTGCACGTACAAATACCTAATGTCTTACATTCGTACATATTCTATATTAAATGCAAGTATTTGAATTGGTTTTATGAGCTCTCTGGCAACCCCAACAATGGGTTGACAGATGTGACTATGTACATACATATATACATTTATTATTGTTTTTTTGACATTTTTTGATCTTATTATTCATTCGAAATTTTAATCATCCCGTATGTCACGAATAAAATTGTAAACCCGCTTGAATTTTAGAAAAGCCTGTATTTTTTGCCAAGTGATTTTAATTAGGCATTCCCGGCAAGATCAACACTCTAAAACCAAAACTAAAAACCACTATCTAGTAAAATCCATCTGAAAAAGCAACGCAATCTAAACTCCGTGGACAAACCTCCACCAGTGACAAGTTCTCAGGAGAAATTGTCCAACCACCATAATCAACCATCACCACTACATCATCGCCATCACCGCAGCAGCCGTGTCCATCAACTACATCCCACTGCAGAAAAAGGAAGGTAAATTTTATCCTGCCAACCCCCTTAACAGTGGTCCTTCGAGCCGGATCAATCAATCAGGCAATTTTAATTTCGAGGATTAGAATTTCCCGCCGAATCTAAAAAATGTCCCGCCAAAACTCGCACATACCTGTAGAGAGTGGTAGGTGAGTTGAACTTATGGCGCAGAATAGAAAACTAGTAAAATTTGGACAATGGCGTGGCACCGCCCACTTTAAAATAGGTAATTTAGAAGTTTTGCAAGCTGTAATTTGGCAGTCGTTGAAGATATCATGATGAAATTTGGCAGGAACGTTACTCTTATTACTATATGTCTGCTTAATAAAAATTAGCAAAATCGGAGAAAGACCACGCCCACTTTTTAAAAAAAATTTTTTAATTCAAATTTTAAAAGAAAAGTTATATCTTTACAGTATATAAGTAAATTATGTCAACATTCAACCCCAGTAATGATATGTTGCAACAAAATACAAAAATAAAAGAAAATTTTAAAATGGGCGTGGCTCCGCCCTTTTTCATCTAATTTGTCAAGGATACTTTTAATGCCATAAGTCGAACAAAAATTTACCAATCCTTGTGAAATTTGGTAAAGTCTTAGATTCTAGGACGATAACTGTTTTCTGTGAAAAAGGGCGAAATCGGTTGAAGCCACGCCCAGTTTTTATACACAGTCGACCGTCTGTCCCTCCGCTCGGCCGTTAACACGATAACTTGAGCAAAAATCGATATATCTTTACTAAACTCAGTTCATGTATGTAAAGCTGAGTATGTAATGTTCGGTTACACCCGAACTTAGCCTTTCTTACTTGTTATTTTATAATTTTTTCTGTACCAAAGTTGATTATGTCACATTTTA